>JAGGAR010024168.1:0-15767 GCA_017657315.1 Termitomyces sp. K1Ag
TTCCTACGGGGTAGCTCCAGACTTCAACAGACGATCTCCAAGAATGAACTAACTAGCGACTCAAACATATCCCAGGGTGCGAAGATTGACTTTGTGAATTGTTCGTTCTCCTACAGTGATACTACCAAAAAAAAAAAAAAAAAAAAAAAAAATGAATCGAACTGTATGAATACATCTCATGCCGCTTCAGGAGGGTTGTTTTGCTCGCGCTGGCCCGGCCAATCACAAGAACGCAGCAATGAGTATATTTCCTTCGAAGTCCAGACGCGGCCGATAGGCAGGTGGATATGTGGAGAATTGTCATGTAAGTCGTTAACTATGGAGTTCAAACTTGCAATTGGGCAGGAGGTCCAGAGCTATCCAGAGACACAGAAGGCCCGATGATTTTCCAATTGATGCGTCTATGCAAGAGTTCGACCAACGTCCCTATCCTTATTCAAGGTCTCGGGAACAGGTGCACACCTTGAATCCCGAAGATGATCAAAGTCGACAAAACTTACCTTTCTGCCAGTACATTTCCAGCAGTTGTTCAATGCAATTCAGTACACATCCTCTCCACCATCAGCTGCACACTAAGAAAACCCACAATTTCATTCAGCCTGGCATTCCCACCCAACCTCCGTATTTCCTTACGTGTCTGCGCCTCGAACGTCTCCAGCACCGCAAGCGCATACTCAAAAGACTTCGTTCGCATTCGCACGTATTCGGTAGTATGATTCTTCAGAATTGGAGTTGTCGGACGTTTCTGGAGGACATATATTGATTGCGGCATGGACGATGAGAGGGTGAAAAGTAAAAGACGTACTAAGAACCTGATGATTTGTCTTGTCTGCATGGGTACTGTGTACGACCGAGAAAGATGCCTACCGTGAAGTCTTCAGCAAAATTGTTTCTGGCAAACTAGGAGGGAATAGAATATGAGTGAGACATGTAAATTTTTGTGTGATTATAAACAGGCACCGCCCAGCTCTTCTCTTCGTAACTCGCAAAAATATATATATGATGGAGGCATAAAATAGAGGGGAAGAACATACCTCACTGCCGAACGAATTCATCGGGTCGTCCCACATCTGGAGATATCTTGCTTTCACAAAGGTTCCTACCGTCCTGAACTGGTGCGACATGATAAGACAAATAAAAGACAACCTATATATCGATGTTTTTCGTCGAGTCAGCTTAATACCAATATGCAGCTGGCCACCTGTCTCTATTGATACGTAAAGCCCAATTAGGGTATAGACTCGAGAATGAAGGCGAGATGAAGCTCACTGTTGTTCATTGACATGGATATGTACTCATCCTCCGTCAGATATTGAAGGGAATTATGCCAGAAGAGTTCGAGACCTTCAGGGTAAAGGATCTTGAAAAAGGTGTGGCGGTGCTGAGCCGTGCCATTTTCGCATCACGCGTTGTGTGGTAAGAGGAAGCATATCAAATAAGTTCCAAAAAATATTGATCCAATCGCTTCCAAGTGAATCCGTCGAGTTTGTCATTACAGGACATTACCTTCTTATCCTTTGCACTTGGATACTTCCAGCAGTTCATATACAGCTGGAAGAGAAAAATATCTCAATAAATCAAGAAGATTTACGAGATCTCCAGAAATGGACACGGATGACTATAAGGATGACCTCGAGGATGTTCAACCGCGAGCTAAGCGTTTCAAGGTGAGTCTAGCTTACAATCTTAAGCAAAAAAAACATTGTATACTGATTATTATATGCCTAGCATCAATCATATAATGACGCTATAAAAGAAGTCCATCTCACACCAGCACACGACCAATCGCGGCTTGAGCACGAGATATCTGTCGGTTCTTCACAGTTGTCTTGTATTCCTGCACTCTAAAACTTTTGGTTTGCTATTAGGACAATGATTCTCATTTTCACCTTGCTTTGGACCACTGGAGACAGCTCAATCTTGCTCCGAGCTTCATCAAATTTGCAAACAAGACAGAAGGATTATCTGCGTCGATGCCATTGCTTCTGCATAACTGGAAAGACATATATGCCCTGTGGATAGAGGCGTTTGAGGTAGCCGATAATGAAGGATTGAGGGCATTACTCGAGTGTGTATTCTTATTACTTCTGTCGCCACGATATTCAACTCTGGTCAGCCTTCTACAAAAGATGACGCTCGACCTCAGGACAACGCTGTCTCCGATATATACCGACATACTTACGCACCTACTCAAGCTCCTGCTGCGATCGATATCCGCGCCGGCGCTCACTGCCCTCCTAGAGACTTTTTCTGCCCTGTTCAAGTTCCTCCTCGTGCCTTCGCCGGAGTTATTGGAAGGGACATGGGAGCAATTGCGTGCTACACTAAGAAGCTGTTTGCCTGAAATTCGAAGGGCAATGGCGGAGGTGTGGGGAGCCATTTTGCGGAGGTTCAAGCCAGCTGTGAGGGAGCAGGCGGTGAAGTTGTTGACGGCACATGTAGAGAGTGTAGAGGATGGAGCTACTTGGGTCATCGTCTTTGCTTGCAAGGTTCTTGTTCAATTTCCTCGATTTGATATTCAAAAACACGGATTAATACAATCACAGTCGGTTTCCCAAACCTTACATACTGCAACACCTTCTATCTTTTCCCCGCTCCTGGAAGCCCATCTCGCGAGCGAAGATCCAGAAACAACGCACACCCTCATCCGCCGCACTCTCACCGCACTTATCCACCACGTCAAGAGTTCGACTGCCTTCGCACCACTTGCAGATCTCCTTGTTCAACGTTTCACCATGACCGTGGTAGGTTTGGCTGCCTCTCCACTCACACCCTCCGATGACACCATCGAGCGTGTGCGGAGGATGCTCGAAATATTGTCGATCCCTAGTGCGGTCCGCCAGGGCTCACGGCTAGCCCGTACGTCCCTCCGATTCAATACAACACCAACTAACCGATCGGATTTTAGAAAACCAGCTATCCCTTCTCCTCTCTGAACTTCCCAAAATCCCACTTCTTCCCCCCCTCCACCCGGCACTTCTCAAATTCTGCACAGCAACTTTCACAGCCGCCGAAATGCCTCTCTGGCTAGGCCCCGGAATGAAGTTCCTTCAACGCGCGTGGGGGGAGGCGTGCTCTTCTTCACCATTCGCACAAGAACAAAAAGACGACGAAACACCCGCACCCGCACCTATACTCCGTTTTGTGCTCTCGCTTACCGGTGCCCTTTCTTCGTTGTCATGGGGCGGGTGGAAATCGGTCGCGCTGCCTCTGTTGCTCCAGAACATCGCAAGATCAGAGGTACGTGCACACGATCCGGAGGGTGTGCTGAGGCTTCTTGCGTCACTCAAGAAGGCTGGAAAGTTGGGATCTAGTTCAAGATCGGGTTCTGGGGAAGTGGATGTCGTCTGGCGGGGTCGGATGGAGGAATGGATTTTGAGTAGGCTTAGGAGTCATACTCGAGATGTTCGGATCGAGGTAAATCGTTTTTAATTATCAAACTTTGGATGGATGCTGATGTCGAAGGATCAGGCCACGGAATTGGACGATATGCTTAGTCTTACGTCTCTTTTCTCTCCTGCAGTCTGTCTCGTTATCGTGAACATTGTCAATGATCTACTTGCATCCTCCTTCAGCGATAACAACAACAACGATACTTCCATCTCAGAAAATCTGAATACTGCATGGGCACTCGGCACAAGCCTAGCGACCCTCGCTACACGCGATCCTTTGGAATGGTCCACACAAATTATCAACGAGTTGCCGGCATGGACACGCAGATGTGCCACACACTGGGGCTGGTCACCCAGTGTCCTTGAGGGTCTGGCCTCGCTTACAGACAAGATGTATGCAAACTCTCTCTATGAGCCTCATTATACTTGTCTGCTAACTGTCTATCCAGAGCCCAAGCTCCAATGCCAATACCCTTCAACGAAGTTTACTTATCCCTTCGGGTGTCCTTACTTTCGCATTCCCAGTCATTGCGTCTTGCAACACTACGTTTCCTTAGCTCGGAATTCGTTTGTGCCTCTGGTGATGCACGAGAGGCAACTGGACGGTGTCTGAAGGGTGAGGAAGTGTCACTGGACATACAGGGTGTCAGAGAACGTGTGCTACGCATCAGAAGGGTTGGACTGGGAGTGAAAGATGGGGATGAGGTGAGCGCGGATGTCGTTGCGAGATGGCTGATTGGTACAATCTTTGTTGATTCCAAGTTTGTCCTTTCTTTGACTGATCTCATACAGCCCAGTTGAAGGTGAATCTACGCCCGATATGGTCTCCTGCTGCGGAAGCTTTGGGAACACTTGCGGAGAGGTTTGGGGACCTTGTGTGGGAGCTCCTGTTCCAGGAGGTACGAGAGTTGGAGTCAAGGAATTGGTTGGGGAAGGCAGGGAGGGATGGGGATGTTGAGCAGGCAGGTGGGGCTGAACAGGACGGTCCATGGGAGGAAGAGCGTTCTTGGAGAGATCCGGCAGCACATAAACTTCGACGTGCTGTGTTGAAATGGTTAGATGATGGGTATGCGCAAGCCGAGCTTCTGAAGGTAGCCTCTACAAGTATTTCCAAATGACCCTGATATATTCTCTCTATAACAGGCCCAACGCTCGAAAGACCGTCTAGACTTCCATTCATACGAATCCCAGCTCCTCATGACCTTATGCGTATGTTCCTCTCTCGCCGAGAAACACAATCGTGTCCTCGTTCCGCACTTTCTCACCCTTGCAGACCCTGTTTCTAAACTTCCAAGAGCTAGACTCACATCCTGGCTTACCCTCTTCTCCAAATTTACCAACCCCAAAGCTCTATACTCTACCAACACCCTGCACTCTCTGTACACTTCCCTACTGTCGCACCCTGACCGCGCTCTACAATCCCTTGTCTTCACCTGCCTCCTCACCTACAAGCCTTCCCATCTCCTCCCACACGAGGACCTGCTCCGCGCCTTGCTTGATGAGACCCGTTTCCGGGACACACTTACGTCTCTGGATTTCGAGACGATCGACCTACAGGTGAGGCGTGATGTCGTCGACGTAATCATTAGGATCCTCTACGGTACTATGCTGGAACGTAAGGGGCGTGGTGCTCGAGGCGGCGCTGATCGTCGTGCGGCGGTGCTAGGAGCGTTGTCGGGGTGCACGGAGGATGAACTCGCGCTCCTCGTGGATCTGATGCTGCGCCCGTTGGGTTCGCACTCTGCAGCACCTCAAACGGAGACTGGTGCGTTTACACTGGAGGCAGTGGATCCGAGCGTGGTAGATAAACAGCGCAGTGGGTTCTTGACGCTTCTGGGAGACGTGTTGAGACATTTGGGTCCGAAACTTGTCGGGTATTGGCCCGCGCTGATCGGAGTTACTGTGGCTCTGGTTGGAGATGCACAGAAGAAAGTAGACGCGCACTCTGGTCCGCGAGAGGAAGCAGAAGAGGCAGAGGAGGCAGAGGAGGCCGAGGAAGAGGCTGGAGAGGATATCGAGGATGAGGTTGGAACGTCGTCATCTTTGAAGGTCACCCGAACCATCAGGCAGCTTGGTCTCAAGCGATTTGCAGATTTCTTCCGCTCACCCGTTCCCTTCGACTTTACACCTTACATGCCGGCATGCTTCGCTTCCTTCATATCACCTCGCCTTCCATCACTTGACAGGGAGAATACCCAAGCGCCGTCAGCCCTTTTGGAGCTCCTCTATTCCTGGAGTGCTGACGACGCGTATATCAAATTCCTTGTTGAGTATGATGATCAAGTTCTTCCAAAGATCTATGGTTGTCTCGTAGCGCCAAGTGTTAAGCCTGCCGTCATTTTTCGAATCTTCGACATCGTTGATCGACTGTTAGCGTCATCTACTGTGGACGAGAGTATTCGTGATACCGTTCTCAAGCCTCATGTGTCACTCCTCCTCAACAATCTCGCTATCCTCGTAGAGCGATCCAAAAGCATCACAGCTATTGCATCTCCTCTGGCGCAACGCCAGGTCAGTATCCTTTCGGAAATCGCACAGTACTCGACAGACTCGACGCAAGCTTCCACGTTACTTGGTCTATTTGTACCCTTACTCAAGCGTCCTTCGAAATTTGTACCTGAAAAGGTCAAAGTCGATCTTCTGAAGATCATCGAGAATCTCATGCAGTTGATTCCTGATCTTTCCGACAACTCGTCGAGTGTCTATCATACAACGTACGCGCTCCTCTCACAGTTATTTCAAACTCTTCGCTGCCGTCAAGCGAGAGTCAGCCTTGTGTCGGCATTCCAGCGATTTGCAACAATTGATACATCGTTAGAGGGTTTGTCCTCACTCATATCCTCATTCAATGCGTATTCTTCGAAACGCATGAGTGAACCAGATTTTGATGTACGACTAAGTGCCTTTGTTGCGTTGAATGAGACGCGGTACCGGACTCTGTCCTGTTTAGACTGGTTGCCCCTCCTGTATAACATGCTTCACTTCATTCAAGATCCGACTGAACTTGCCGTTCGCAATAACGCGTCTTTCGCACTCCGCCATTTCATCGACTTAGTCGCTGCGAAGCCTTCCTCCGATTTTGAAAGTACGTTCATCCGTACACTCTTCCCCGGTCTGAAGAATGGGCTCAGGTCGAAAAATGAACTGGTTCGTGCTGAAGTGCTTGCGGTAATAGCCTATGCGGTGGAGAAGTGCGACCAACTCGCCTCTCTGCAGGAGATGAGGGTCCTGCTGGCTGATGGTGACGAGGAAGCCAATTTCTTCAACAACATCCTGCATGTCCAGGTCCATAGGCGTACACGAGCGCTCCGAAGGCTAGCAGACCACTGTAATTCCGGGCATCTACGCAGTAGTATTCTCTCCGAAATCTTTGTTCCACTCGTTGGAAATTATATCAGCAGCACCAGATCTATCGACCATCACCTCGTCAATGATGCTATTTTAACGACAGGATGTATGGCAAGGAAATTGGGTTGGGGTGCGTACTATGCTCTAGTTCAGAAGTATCTCAAGCTGTCACGAGCTAAAGACGAATCTGAGCGAGTATACATTCGTACATTGGTATCCCTCTTGGATAATTTCCACTTCCCGATGGAAGAGATTGTCCCGCAGAACGAGGAACTGGGTGTCGAGGAGGAAGGAAGCAATGAATCCGATATCGATGAAGTTCAGGAAGAGCCGGCGGCGTCAGCCGTCAAGGCTTCTACGATGGAACAGACGGCGAAGATTGCGGACGCTGTCAATTTGCGACTCCTGCCTAACCTCCTAGACCACCTAGAGAAACATGACGCTACTACTGATGACAACACGCGTATCCCAATCGCAATCGGTATCGTTACTGTTGCGAAACATCTTCCTGCCACCACTCGCGAGTCTCAGATCACTCGCTTGCTCACGATTCTCAGCCAGATCCTTCGTAGCAAATCACAGGAAACAAGAGACTTGACCCGGGATGCCCTCAACCGAATTGCTGTCTCTTTGGGATCATCCTACCTCCCTCTCCTCCTTCGAGAATTAAGAGCGGCCCTTCTTCGCGGTCCACAGTTGCACGTCCTCGCATATGTAGTTCATTCACTCCTTGTGTATATCACATCAGGCGGCCACGCAGCAGCTTTTGAGATCCTTGACGATTGCGTCAACGACATTTCATACATTTCTGCGGAGGTCATCTTCGGAGAGTCTGGCAAAGACGTGCAATCAGAAGATTTCAAGACTAGAATGCGAGAAGTCCGCTCATCTACGTCGAAAGGGCTCGATTCTTTTGCCATTATTGCCAAATTCATCACACCTCCGAAGATCAGTAGTCTGCTAGCTCCCTTGAAGGCTATCATGCAGGAGACAGCATCACTCAAAGTCATGAATCTAGTTGAAGAAGTCCTGAGACGTGTTGCAGGGGGGTTGAATAGCAACAAGCTCCTCATACCTCAAGAGTTGCTTGTCTTATGCAACACTTTGATCACTCAGAATGCTCGATTCCTTAAGCAAGCTACACGTCGCAAGAAAGCCGTCAAAGATGATGTCATCGTTCAAGTTGGACGCCAGGAGACGGTAAAAATTGATCACTACGCCAACAACTCGTTCCGGTTAGTCTACACATTCTTGTGGTTGCAAGCTCTTCACTAACAGATTAAAGGTTTGTGACGTTTGGTTTAGATCTGTTCAATACTGCTTTGCGACGGAACCGTTTCGATTTTCATGACAATGCAGTCATGTCCCGACTAAATGCCATGATCGTGGCTGTCGGCAATACCTTGTATTCAACCAATTCACCCGTTCTATTGCTCGGGATGCGATCCGCCGCTGGACTTTCGAAGTGCCCACTTAGTTCTATTGACAAGTCCCTCCCGGTTTTCGTGAGGCAAATCCTTGATATCATTCAACAAACTGGCAGTACGGATTCAGAGGTTGTTCAAGTCGCTCTCAAATCTCTTGCGACAATTCTTCGAGATGGATCCTCTGTTCAAGTGAAGGAAAAGGATCTGGTTTATCTTCTTGAACTCCTTGCCCCCGATTTAGAAGACCCAGAACGTCAGGTATCTTCCTTCGCTATGCTTCGAGCCATTGTTGCACGAAAATTCGTTGTCCCAGAGATCTATGACCTCATGGACAAGGTTTCCGAAATCATGGTCACAAGCCAATCACTTCAGGTCCAGGAACTTTGCCGTGGGGTACTCTTGCAGTTCCTTCTTGATTACCCACAGGGAAAGGGTCGCCTCCGGAAACAAATGACGTTCTTCACCAAGAACCTGACTTACATTCATGAGAGCGGACGGAAGTCAGTTATGGAACTCCTCGGCGCCATCATTACGAAATTTGAGGCCAACCTTATCCGTGAATACGGTGACCTTCTATTTGTCGCCCTCGTCATGCTCATAGCAAATGATGACTCTGCCAAGTGTCGCGAGATGGCATCGGTCCTGATCAAGAGCCTCTTTTCGCGCCTTGACGATGAGCGTCGCGAACTCATTTTCTCCCATCTCCACTCCTGGGCTTTGCAACAATCTCAGCCCCAGCTCGTACAGGTCTCATCCCAGGTGTATGGTTTTGTTGTTGACGTGCTAGAGGCTGATTCCCTACCTCATATTACCATGATCCTCGAGGATCTGAATGCTGCCCTTTCTCAAAGTGCAGACAGACTTGCAGAGGTTGACAGCGACGACGCAGATTCTGTAGCTGTTGATCTTCAGTGGCAAGTGCCATATTATGTGTTAACAGTATTTGTTAAGGTGCTTCGTCTTTTCCCTGACTTCTCCATTCAAGGCAACTATGTGCGTTGGGACCTCGTCGTGTCACATCTACTGTTTCCACACGCCTGGGTGCGCACTGTCTCGTGCCGTCTCCTTGGTATCCTTTTCACAGCGGTTCCTCCTACCCTTCCGAGTGCGCAGTATGCGGACCAACATCCTCTCTCCAACACAGGAATGCGGGAAGCCGCTAAGAACTTGTGCATACAGCTGAAGAGTGAACATTTGGACGAGGCCTTGGGCTTGCAAGTAGTGAAGAATTTGTATTACATTGGCAAGTGCTTCTATGCCATGGCACCTCCAGAAGCTCAGGATAGTGATACATCGGACGAAAAGCAAAACGACAAGGACAAGGAGCAGGAAGTGCCAGACACGGAGTTGCTCAAGCAGCAGAACCCTCTTCCCTGGCTATTTTCTACACTTTCCTATCAGGTCAAGTCAGCTCATATAGCAAGACGGAACCGTACATCTGGCAGCGTACGCCTTTCTCTGTGCATTCGATTCAATATACTCATCTTTCACTCGCAGAAAAACTGGGCACAGCAGCCCCTGGCAGTCCTCCGCTGGTTTGCAGCAATGACTTCACACATGGAGGCATTGTACCTTGAGAAGTTCCTCGTACACATCCTGACTCCGCTATACCGTCTGCTCGAGGAAGATGCAATCCGCGATTCACAGATGGGTTCGTTATTTGTCATGTACTGTATATTGTACTCATCTGATGGCTTTCCCAGATGAATTGAAGACCCTGGCGACGGAACTGCAGGCTTTGCTGCAGGATAAAGTAGGCGCCACGAAATTCTCGACCACTTACAACCAGATCCGGCAGAGCGTGCTCGGGGTCCGTAGGGATCGCAAGGTGGCACGTGCAACGCAGGCCGTGGTGAATCCGGAAGCGGCAGCAAAGCGCAGGATGCATAGAAATGTTGTGAAAAAAGAGAGTAGGAAGAGAAAAGATCGTGGTTGGGCGTAAGTTTGTCTCAGATATACACTTTTGTCTCTGCTCAGAGATCGTCGCTTAACAGAGAAAGACAAGGGAAGATAAAAAGACAACGGGAAGAGTAGAGGCTGTGTTCGCAGGCGGCACATTACTGCATGGTGAAGGCATGTGTTCCGTAGAACTGTAATGCTTAGTCCGTAGCAGAGCGGGAATTTGGACTCAAGACTCAGTACATAGAAGCTTAGAGTAAGTACATATGCCCCTTTTTATACATCACGTGTGTACTTGGCGAGAACCCGGGCCGTAGCGAGACTTGTATTTGAATCAAAACCTTTTCATCTCTAGGTATTGTTGACAGAATTGTTGATGCAGACCTCTCCTCAAAGGACATGTCCAGCAATATTACTGCACTTATTGCGTCCCAGGACACCGCAAGTCTAGTAACCCGTCTAGCTGGACCTTCCACTGGCAAAGCTGGGTGAGGGTGAGCACCGTGCTCAGTCCAACCTTTCGCAAGACATCCTTGCTCACTTAAACCTCACATAGCCTTGCGGAAGATCAGACGGAAATCAATCGCATTATAGCTGAGGCTTCCAAAGGATCCAAATTCTATTATGTATGTGTTCCCAATGGCTATGTCCACTTTCAATTGACAAGAGGCAGAACGAGAAGAAGAAGGACAAGGACCTGACAGCGCGCATTGACAAGATTTTACAGTTGCGTGATGATGCCCTCAGGGGCGTTGACCTCAGTACGCTAATTCTCTGTCATTGAACTCTCCAGAGATGATATTCTGCAGAAAGCGTTGAACATTCCGTTGACCGTATGGTGAGACGGCCATGGAATCACATCTGGTTGATCTTATCAAGAGCAGATAGGTGAACTGGAGTCTAAACGGGACTTGTCTCAGACTATCGTTCACGTCGATATGGATGCTTTCTATGCCGTCAGTCTTTTTGCACTTCAATCAGCCTTGTTTGACACATTGCATGTTTAGAATGTTGAACTATTGAATAATTCGGACCTTGCAGGAAAGCCTTTTGGTGTGCGTACTACGCCTTGAAAGATCTTCAAATTTGAGAAACAAGGGTTTACTCCCTCAGGTTGGACATGGTGTGCTATGCACTGCCTCATACGAGGCGCGTAAATATGGTGTGCGGTCTGGAATGCCAGGTAAGCAATATTTCGAAATGCTCACTCGATGCCAGTAACAGATCAATTTCTAGGATTTATTGCCAAAAAGTTATGCCCGGGGCTCATATTCGTTCCACTTCACTTTGCGAGGTACATGGAGCTATCTAAGGTTGTCATGTCTGTCCTTGGCCGCTATGATCCTACTTTCTTCGCTGCTGGCTGCGATGAAGCATACCTTAAGTAAGAATTGCTGATTGTTTCGGGCATGTAGTTAACATCCTCTCAGTATAACATCTTACTGCAAGACTCATAATTTGACTGCAGCGAATTGTGTTCAGGAATTGCGTGAAGCTGTGTTCAAAGAAACAAAGCTCACCGCAAGTGCAGGAATAGCTCCGACGAAGGTTCGTATCTGATTACTTTCCTCTATCTCTAACCTGGTACAGTTGTGTAGATGTTAGCCAAAGTGAGGTTTGATTAAAGTTTGTAGTATGAGATAGTCATCTGCTAACTTTCCTAGATTTGTTCAGACAAGGTTGGTTCCTCTATTCCACACAGTTATCCCCTCATTAACGGTAGTATCTGTAGAATAAACCTAACGGGCAATTCGAATTATCTTTCGACTCGCACTCTATTGTTTCCTTCTTGCATGATCTTCCTATTCGTAAGGTCCCAGGTGTTGGTCGAGTTAACGAACGACTTCTGGAGTCAATCGGCATCAGGGTAAGTAGACGCGTAACCTTTTCAGAGTGCATGCCATTGAATTCACTTCAGACTTGTGGAGATATATTCACCCACCGCGTGACCATTTACCTCATGGACAAACATTTTGGGTCTCTTTATTTGTTCAGAACCCATCTCGGCATCACATCAAATGTAGTCAAGCCGATGACAAGAGATGAAAGAAAGAGCATTGGTGCAGAACGGTGGCTGTGTTTGATCCACAAAATACTTCCGATTGTTGACACCAGTGCAGGACATTCTCTCCGCTGGCAGACAAAGAGCAGATTCTAGACAAACTTAACGACATCGCTATTGAGCTTGAAAAAGACATGACTGAGAACGGATGGGCGGGTCGAACCGTGACTTTAAAGTTTAAGTTGGATACATACCAAGGTCAGTAATGTCGTCTTGTTATAGAACAATCACTTAACTTTCTGCTAGTATTTACACGCGCTCAATCATGTCACCGATGGATCACCAAGAAGGAAGATCTATTTGCAGTAAGCCTCTAATGTTATCCTGTGAACTACTATTCAACCGCACGAAGACTGGCAAAGAACTTCTCCTTCCTGAGTTTCCGTTGACACTCCGTCTCATCGGCTTGAGAGTAACAAAATTGAAGGATCTTCGGGCACCTCCAGTCTCAGTGACTGGCATCAAGCGTGTAGGTAAATGAATTTGTCACATGAGACTGGACAGCTAAATCATAGGCGTGTAGTTCTTTGAACCTCTAAAAGACTCTCGACCTCGCAAGAAGATCAAGACATATTTAGAGCATGGAGAATCCGATATGGGCTCGATGGACACTCACGAATTTTTGGACGATGCTCCACATGACGCAATGATGGGCTTTTACGAGATGGATGAAGATGACCACGATCCCTACCCAGACTTCGAAGGTCACACTACCGCAGACGATCTCACTCCTGAGGATGCTGAACTCCCACTTATTCCACCTGACGCAATACCTCAAACTCATTTTGCTGCTTCCTCAGAAGAGCCGCGTCTTGTATCGAAATCTAAGAGAGACGCGAATCATTCCATACCGATCAAACCTCACAGCACGGGGAGCATAGGACGTTTAGTACTGTCGGAAACAGCTATAGACGATGAGGATTTTCATGATTGTCCTGTCTGTGGAAAGACCCTTCGAACGGACAATCGAGGCTTGAACTCTCACATCGATTTTTGTCTGAGCCGTGCTGCAATTCGTCAAGCACATGCCGAAGCTACGAGCCCTGTCAAAGCGTCCACGCTTGGCTTCAAACCCATCAGCAAGGGGAAAGGAAAGAGCAAATGACAACATCCCAAATATTCCCAGATTTACCTGATTGCACGAGTACGTGTATTGTATCATCTAAAGTCACGTATATGTAGTCACCAAATTTCATGTGCTCCATGCGTGCAATGCTCGATTCTACCTCCGAAGTTCATGGCGCCCGTATAAGAGCACCTTTGAGAAGGGAAGCTTTGACTTCGTCAGACTGCAGTGAGCTTTTCTATCGCATTGACGGATTTCACCCGACGAGATATCTCTTGGCTTCCATCGGTCAGCATCATAGAGGCCCCGACTAATGTAGTAACGGTATTTTCCAGCTCGCGTCAGTAGCAAAATCGCCGTCGATACCTCCGAGAATACTACCCTATAGCGCTGTAAAGCACTTGTCAAATCGCTCCGAATTGTGGAGCATTTCAGTTTACATGGATAAACATATTCTAGATTGATATCCTCATTATGGAGACCCAGCAGAAGATGTTGATATCATTGGCCCAAATACCCCTCAAGTATCATGCGTTCGAGACGATGGCGAGTACTTGGCAAGTACTGTACATACAGCGGCCATAAATGGGACCATGAGTCGACTACATAGCAAGTGGAAATGTAGAATTTAACTATCGATACACACATCCGGTCTTGACCGGGGAACTTCCAACATGAAGGCAGGTAGAATCCTCAGCGAGACTGGAAAATTTTCTGGAATGACATTCCCTGACATTTCTTGGTCGGACTCGACCTTTGTCGGCGACTCGAGCTTCTAAATCCCGTAAGCCTAGAGGCCTTCTGCTGGAATAGTGAATCTAGAAATGTATTGAAGCCTATTGAAAGTTATTGAAGCGTTGATCGAACAAGAGTCGAGACCAACCCCTCGTCAACTACTTCGGTGCGCTTTGAACGATGCAGCAACGCCCTTTCCGTTCAAAATGTCATTCAGGCACAACTCATCCACTGCCTTGCCCTTTGCAGCTAACTTAATTACCTGCGACTCTAGTGCCTTTGGAACACAAACAACTCCATCGCGATCTGCAACCATCCAGTCCTCTGGCTCTATTGTAACCGAGGGAAATGAAAAATCCACGGAGGTAGTTCCTTGAGGCTGAATGACCAGAGGAACATTCACTTCAGAAGGTCGGGTGAAGGTCGACTGTCCTAAGGTCGAATGGCCTCTCGCATAGATAGGAAGCCTCCGTTTTTGCAGATCCTCAATATCTCGGCAACGTCCTGAGATCATGACCCCGACTGCATCCCGAGCTTGAGCTCCTATTGTCATGAGCTCACCCCACACCGCATTCTTAGCATCTATACGAGTGCATTAGTGACAATCACGCTGAACTAGGGAAATAACTGAACGGGATGGGACGTCTATTACAATAAAGTGCCCATGGGGCGCTATGTCGAGAAAATGAGACTCTAACCTAGGCGCAGTGGTGTTGGATGCGTCAACCATGCGCACAGTATAAGCTCGACCACAGTTTCGGCCACAAATGAACATTTCTCCAACGTCAGGAATGTGACCTCCGTGAGGAACGCCCAGTTTTATGAGGGCATCCGAGATTTCACAAGTGGAAAACTGGGCCAACAGAGAAGTGACTCGAGTCGATGACATGGTGGCCGGAATTAAGAGAAAATGTCATGTGAAGAAAAGCGTCGACTTCGTCTCCAGCACCCTCGCTTGCTTGGGACCTGTACAATGATTACCAACAATTGTTTTTTAAACAGTGAACTAGAAGTTGTAGTGCTACTAGGATTACACGTAGAGCAATGCAACAACAATGCAAGGCAACAGGGAGTTGCAAAATAAGTATGACTTTCAAAGAGATCAGGACACTTTTTGAACTGATCTTCTCAGGTCTCAAATTGGTACAGTACATGGTGCAAATTCTGAGATCTGAAGACGGAGGCAACACTCCACCTCCCGGATATTGCTTGACAAATGACAGCTGTAAAAATGAAATTCTGACAAAGACCCAACAAAGACTGGCCATAGTTTGATCTTGTGACTGTTGTATCAGGCAAGATCTAGAAGTTTGATTACAGGATATGCATACATGTTGGAACCATTACAAAGAGATATAGGCCATCCAAAGGACTTTCAAAGGATGCAGCAGAGAAAGAGTAGTTTTGCGTGACCACTAGGGGGTTCAAAGGTGTTGAACTAGTCACATCAAGTAACAGTGTGACATCAGTGACTTCCTACCAATATTGACGTTGCCGAATGCAGGCTGATGCGTCTGGAACATGTTGACCCAATGTCGGCCATCTGTTTCTTTATTCAAGTTTACCTTTTCAGTATTTACAAACAAGCTTCCCATTTTTTGATACGCACTGGAATAAAATTTGTTGTTAGCCAAATCAACTCTGAATTTGTCACACTGTGATAACTATCAGTCTTGCTCTCCGAATTTTGACTCGATCTTTAGTGAGTCAATTGATTACACTTTCCAGGCAATTTCTAGAGTAAAAATCAGCTACTATCACTGGGTGACTTCCCGTAAGGATCTAGCATGGATCTAGAAATTCTAAATCCTTCGGATGGTGTTTGGCCGATATGCCGA
>JAGGAR010024169.1:0-15698 GCA_017657315.1 Termitomyces sp. K1Ag
AGTGTATTGAAGATAAGTGAAATACTAACCTGAAGTCCTAAGTCAGAAACTGAGGGCTTCAGGTGAATCTACCTAGGTATATATACTAGGAGATAGATGATCCATGTGATAAAACTGAATAAAGACACATGTGAATAAACTGAATAAAAAAGAAATCAAATGTGAGACATAAGGAACACATGTGAATAAACTGAATAGAGAAAGGATCAAATGTGAAGTACATGTGAATAAACTGAATAGAAGTATACAATCACATGTTTGGCCAATAGAATTAGATAGCATGTGATAAGGAAATAGCATGTGTTAAATGATGAACTTGGAGTGAGATGATGATCATAACAGAGAATTTTAACACTCTGCAGCTACAGCCATCAGGCCTGTGCCCTCAGTGCCATGTGGATGAGCGCATCTTCCTTTGGAAAGGTATCTCTTGCCCTTAGCTGTTCACGTTGTCATATTGATGTGCTGAATTTAGTCTGGCTCCTTTGTTTCAGGCGTCAACAATCCTGTGGATTAGGTCTTGCCCATACTAGTGCTGACTCACCTGGCATACATGGCTTCCTACACGTTGTTATGTGATGCAGAAGGGTATGGGTCAAGCCTACGGAAGTTTCACCTCTTTTGTGATATAATATTCTCAGTGTGAGAGGAAGATTGTCTGCCAGCATCATTTGTTCTGCTGCATTCCTTTGTTGGCTAAATATGCCTATAACATCTTACAGATTTTTTATGCAACACTAATACTGATTCCTGATTGTGTCTTACATGATGATACTGATTGATGACTACTGCATGCATATTCTAAAGGAAGGTGGAAACAGCTTAAGCTATTCTGTCGATCCTTCAGCTCAGTGTGTGTGCTCCGTAGATAGCCTAATCAGCTTTTCATGTATCTATGGTAAACTAATTGTTCCTCAATGGAACCTTGCCGGTATAATACACTCCTCCTCCTCCAATGAACATCCAACTTCCATCGTCTTAGGGAGGTTTCTGTCAACACAAATAATCACCTATCAAGAAGCACATATGATAGCTGTTTCAATATCAATACATTTGTGTCATTGCCTCTTTAAAACATCTTGCCATCTCTCATTTTTTACATTGGTCAATAATGCAGAGCTTGAGTACTTTGTATTGTGATCTATGTCTCACTTGTTGCCTGTACCAGCACCTCCTCAGATCATTACCTTCATTCTTGCACAGGTGAAAGCCACTCCACCTCAAGCCAGCCAGAATGCTCCCGTCTCACATAATCCCATCATCCAAATTAGAGCAGCCTGCAAAAGAACACCTCTCTCCCAATATCATGGCGAGGTGAACTGCTGCAGCCACTCCTGGAGGAAAGTGAATTGTGAATATCCATATTTCTGGCAGTTGCCAGCCTGAAGTAGAGTCACTTTTGACTGGAGTGCTGCAAAAGATGCCAAACAAGCATTGCATGGCAGGACAGTCGCTCTATTTCAATTCCCATCATCCTGCAAATCGATACCGTCCCATGGCTGTTCACCACCAGATAATCAGGCAAGCTTTTGCAAAGTCATAACATCACTCTCAAAGCATCTACCTCCCAGCTTCCAGGACATATACAGCCTAGTCAGAGCAAGTTTGACGTGCTAGTGAGTGAGTGTCAGGACAAGGCGGCAAAGAAGGCAAAAGCGTCCTTGATCAGAAATCAAGGTGAGTTGCTTGCTCTATCACTCAAACTTCGTTTTATGTGAAATTAATGTGCTCAGGATTCAGGGTATGCTGCTATGATAGATGATCAACCCAACTCAAGGGATCATCTTCTCCTTCAAAATGCCATGCAACAGGAAATAGATAGACCTTCAGTTTCCTTTTTCTCCTCCTCTGAATCTGAAGTCCTCCTTTCTCTCCACTCTACTTTTTCCCCTGAGTTTCTTTGACACTCTCAGCCTCCGAATTTGGAGAAAGAGAAGATGTCTTCAAACTCTTAATCTTCTTCCTTGAAACTACCACTACCTCCCCAGTTCCTCCTCTCCTCAGAAGTTTTCTTACTCCTCTGAATTCTCTCAGTTTCCATTTTTTGGCCTTCAAATTTGGAGGACCTCTCCAAATTTCTTTAGTCCTCTCCTCTGAGGTTTCTTTACTTCTCTGAATCTTCCAGTTTCCACCTTGTGGCCTTTGAACTCAAAAGATCTCCCAAATTCTTTGAGTCCTCTCCTTTTCCTCTTTTGAATTTTTCATTGGCCTCTGAATTCAGAGAATGAGGAAATGCCTCTGAACTTCTTTCTTTGAATCCTCTGAGAATTTGGAAGGATGAGGAAATGCCTCACTAATGAGGTGGCAGATTCAGGAGTCTGTAGACTGCATTTTAGTCTGAGAAAATGAGTGCCTACACAATATAAAGTTTTTTTGTTGAGGTAGTTGAGGATCACATTGAAAATGAACCTTGTCACATTTCACTTATTTTGACTTTCTTGTACTGGGTGATATGTTTTCATTTTTTTATTACTTCATATGAAAAATCAAACATAATGCTCTTAGTATCTTGCATTTGATATGAACACAAATTCAACCAAAGTTGACAGCCATAAATTCCCTTCTATCATATATGTACACCTGATTTAATCTTGAGTTGAGATTATTGAGGTTGCTGAAGTTGGATGCTAAGGATGATCAATGATTATTCAAATACATGTTCAGATTCATGTTGGACAGATTAAATACAAAGGTAGTACAATCAAAAAGCTAATTAAAAAAATAGTAGCTGAACAAGAAACATCTGTAAATACAGACAAATAACAGTTTTAGATTGCTTGAGGTATGAGAAAGTATTCAAAATCGAAAACGAGTGTGTATGTGATGAAGTAAAAAAAATGGACACACTTTTTCTTTCTCTGCCTGTCATGATAAACCGCAGCTAATGGTTCAAAATTTGCATTAAAACCATAAAGAAGTACAGTAATATATACCTAATAGTCTGACAAGATGCTTGTACTCCTCACAGGCCCCAATGAGGCTGTATTCTCAAATTTCACCTCAAAAGATTATGTGAAGGCACATGACATGTTGATAAGTGACAACATTAATGAGGCAATTATGATGGTCATAATAAACAGTGTGTGAAATGCAAATAACACAGTGGAGAAGGGAATGTGGGCCAGGCATAAAAGCAGGTGGAGAAAAAAGAGACTGTGGAAAGAGAGGCACAAATGTGCTTAAGAGAAACAGAAATTGCTCTTTGATATCACATTGTCGACCAAACCTCAGCTATTGTCGACTAAATGTTTCACTTGTAGCTCTCTATTTGACATGCATTATGCCATTAAAGCAGAAAAGGCACAGAATGTTGCTAACATCACTTTCATACACACTCACATATCAAAAAGCTTTTACAAAGCTAATAGTTTTTAATTATGATCTTGGCATTGAAAAGCTGCAACACACTGAGCGCTATCGCTTTTGGATGCCATGGAAAGAATTCAGATTATGTCAGTTCTGCAAGTTAGACATTGAGAATGAGGCACATGTGCTCTTTCTTTGCAATGCTTCACTTGATTTATTGTTAGCACGCAGAAATTTCAGAGAGGCTCTTGCTAAGATAGATCACTCTTTTCACAGATTGTGGGGATTTGTGTCATCTGCTGAGTTTCTCCAGCGTTTTGTTGTCTCAAAAAAAGGTGCAAAAGCATTCAGCAGATTTATGTTCCACACCTTCACAATCTTTGATACAACCACTCTGTACATACCCCCTATGACAGATGCTATCAAAATTGTCACTGCATGTGCTTATATGAACTATCACACTTCACATTAACAAACTATAAAAATTTCTTGGTGATGGCTGTCTTTAAAGACAGCACATCTCTTCTTGAATAATGTAAAATTTTCTTATCTTCGAAAACAACTCATCTTTTGAAAAGTATTTTTATAACAAACACAAAAATATAAAATAACATCAGAATGTATTTTGTATGGAGATATTTTTAATGAATTATAAGTTTATGTCAATAACATTTTCACATCATTTAAAAAGAAAGATGTCTGTAGCATATTTAGAGACCAAATGTATGTAGTACAGACCCTGATTGTTCATGCATAGATCTTATTGGTAATCTACTTACCTATCTATTTCAATCATTATTGATCAAACCTCAGCTATATATGTATGTGCTCAATTTGATCTAGTCAATTGAATCATGTATGCTGTAATGTAATGTTTATTTGAGAAGTGAAAAAGTATCATTAATATTATTTAAAGAATTTCAACACATCTGAGTTATGCCATGCAAAGCATTGGATGTATTTAGTGATAAGATGACATACTCATTATAGTAAGCCATCAGAATGTTTGCAATGCCCTGGTCTTCACTTTTACGCAATGTCTGAATTGTTATTTCTGCTTTTTGTAAGTTTTGTCAAAGGCTTTTATAATGTGCTTTGAAAGTTGATTCCAAATATCTGCCATCTCTTTGCAGTTCAACAACAACTCTAGCATTTTGCTGAGCTACAGGCAGCTATATTTCTTCATTTTCAGAGAAGAACAATGAACTAGCAATTGTTATTCTTTAGTCTATAGTAATCCTTGTATGCTATTACATGTTGATTAAAATAAAGTTACTTTTTATACAGAAGCTTATTTATGCACGGATCTTGTCAATAACCTTTTATAGGTATTACTATCATATCATACAGAATTTTTTAACACATTGAACTTAGACATAAAGTAAAAGTGGAGGCACATATGACTTCAATTTATTTAAAAAGCAAAATTGGTGGAAAATAGTCATAGAAGGGATACGTGCTTGTCTTTATAAGTGAGCATACTAGTACATAACCAGTGTATGCCATTTATTTGAAAATCTGACTCAAAAAAAACTGATTTCTAAAGAAACAATCTATCACAAGTATCAAACAAGTATTAAATTCTATCAAGTTGACAAATAAAAAAAGTAGGAAAAGTTATTTTGTCAAACTGGCCATTTATGATATCCATATTAAATATTGAACTCAGAAGGATGATCTCAAGTAATTATCTTAATCTGACTCAGAGAAAACTGATTTCTAAGAAAACAATCTATTATAAATATCAAACAAGTATTAAATTCTATCAAGTTGGCAAATGAAAAGAGTAGGAAAGGTTATTTTATCAAACTGACCATTTATGATATCTATATTAAATATTGAACTTAGAAGGATGATCTCAAATAATTATCTTCTGAGTATTTAAGTACTTTAAAGTGAAATCAATTTTCAAGAAATATCATAAAAGCCTTATATTTTTTTTTATCTTCAGAAAAAAAACTTGAAATGAATTAGCAATTGTTATTTTTTAGTCTATAGTCTTTGCAATGACATAGTTACTTCTTTGTCTCAAAAGATAATGATACTGCAGTAAAGTTCTCGTCAAATGCAACTTGATTATCATTACAAGTTGATCAAAATAAAATCACTTTTCATTACAGAGAACAAAAACAACAAAAAAGAAGCAATTGCAGGATCTTTTATGAGTGTCAATGCCATGTCACACAGAGAATCTATCATACTGAGCACAAAGTAGACATGGAGGTGCTATAATTTTGATTCATTAAAAAAAGCAAGATTTTTGAAAAACAAGCAAACTTAAAGAGCATTGCACTTGTTTTTGATTATCATGTCAGTGAATTTGTTTAATGAACTGTCACTCAGCTTGCTGCTCTGACAATATCTGCTCATTGTTGAAGTTAGAATGTGATTTGATAAGTCTCACATACAGTCAGTTCTTTCATCATGACAACAAGTGCTTAGCTGTTTTTGTATAATTCTACAAAGCCAATAAATAGAAAATTTGCTATATATTATAAATTACAGCCTCTTCAAAAGGACAGTCATGTGCATGATTTGGCTTTGAGGTTTTATTAATTTCATTTAATATAATAAATTTTTGCTAATATTCATATCTTTGCTCATATTTATGAGAATTAAGTATGATGATGTTACTTTGTAGGAATAGAAGTAGGTATAGCAGATATATGAAGCACTATACAAAACAACTGTTTGCTTTGATGTATTGCCAAATCAAAGATTCTAAGTATTCATCAAATGAATGGTGAGCATAATTTCTTATTTTTAAGCCTTGAGATGATTGCATCAAAATGAGACTCAACTTCAGATATTTGTGATCAATTTTTTTCCATTATATTGGTAACAAGCTCATGGAGAAATTCAAACCTTTGTGGAAGAGGCTTGACAATGATCCAAGATTGTCTAGCTTCTAATCCTTTGATCGGCTTGCTCATGTAAGGTGAAAAAAGGTATGATATGCATATCAAGAAACTATTGTCTCAAGAAGTTTCTGAGGGCAATAAACATTGATAGCAATTAGATTGCAAAAAAGGGTTGAATGCTGTCACAGTTACAAGCAAGAAATATTTTGGATGCCAAAAAAAGTATGAAAAGCTGCTAGATGACATTCAAAAAATTTTTCAAAACACTTACGATGCAATTCTCAATATAAAAGTAAGCATGCGTTTCATACACATCATTCTTGAGTCTTAATGGCCACAGATTCATTTGACAGCTACTATTCAAAATATTGTAGCTTGTAAAAAAATGGCTCAGCAAAAATGTAACAGTAAATTTTTGTTCTTCATTATGAAGGACAAATTAAAATCATCTCTCCATCATAATTATGTTATGACTAATTGCTGATAACATTTGTATAGAAAAATATGTTGAATAAAAGTATAGGCTTTTAAAATCCTTTCATGATGCTTCAGGCTGTTGATGATATTTGTTTCAAGTTGAAGCTCAATAAACTTCTTCATCATCACCATAGAGCTTTCAAATCCATATTTGAAAGGAACTCAAACAGTATAGCAATCTGTTTGATGCCAAGTAGACTAGTTTAGAAACCTTAAGCTATGCAAGCATCAATCAAAATCTTTTATATCATGGTAATATTTGTAGCAGCATTCATATTACGCATATCACAGGATTTAAAATCTAAATATAAAATATTGAAAACTTTAGTACCCGTCACATCAATTTTATATATATTTGAACTAGTAATGACAAGTTGGTCTTGTGATTTGCTCAAGATGTTTGTATGCTTTCATGGCTTTTATTCTTTTTATATAAAATTCTCAATGCAAATGGCTTGAGCTTGATGAGTTCAATGAAGTTGGCTGCTATTGAGCATGCCTTGCAGACAACCTATCCTCATGTATTTGTCATTGGTGAAACTAAGAGTATTTATCTTGCTTGCATTTTCCAGATTATCAAACTTTTGAAAGCTCTGGACATTTCACTGATAAACTGTTTGATTTGAAAAATGAGGAGATATCGACTAGGTATTGTCAGCATCCGTCGTGACATCACAGTTACACAGAGCTCGTTTTAAATGAGAAAAATCTCAATGGCCATTTCATTGAAACTGATCTCATTACTCTCGCATTCAATGGTCAAAGATATCAACATTGCCTTATTGAGATCTATGCATTCTGAAACCCTGGCTCAGACAATAACTATCACAACTTTTAATCTGTAATCGTCAATGTCCATCAATCTTCTTCTTTTTTCTGGTCTATCCATAGTGACTTTAATGCTACTCTAAACACCTGTGAGACTGGCACAAACCTTATGCATTTTTTACTAACTCGCATTGCATATCAAAATTTCCTTCACACCATGCATAGCATTAATCTATGAAGTTTCATTTCTGACAAATTCACTGAAACTCATTTCACTTTTAAAGACACTTATTTGATGGTATGCTTGTCTAGCAATTATTGCAGCATGCAAATTTTAGGAGTGAGGTGAGTTCATGTATGTTAGGTGTGAGTAATATGCTATTTATAGTTATTTGCTCACCTGTGAAATGGTCATGTTTACTGCTACATATGAAAGCTCTAAAATGCTTTGCATGAATGTGCAATACATGATGATGTAAGAGGACTACTTAATTTTTTGAGTGTTCAACTCTATTCCAAGCTTAGTTTGATGTTATAAGCATTTTTAACCACTTAACCGACTGCTTAACTATTTTTATTCCTCTTCTGTCTTGTATTAGTTATCCACATGAGTCACATGACTAAATTCTTACTCATTGTCAATCATTGTTAGTCATATTCCTTTTCATATCATAAGCTGATGAATCATGTAGTATTAGTTTTTAACTTTCAATGATGTAGTATATAAAGCAGTCTGCAAGATAAAATATTCTCAGACTAAACAATAGCAGTGTTTACTAGTCCTATTCACGGAACCGACTGTAAGCACACTTAGTGCTATGTTCATTTTCTCTTTCTTGCTTTCTGTTTCTTGCTTGCTCACCTTATGCTTGCTTATTGCCTGCTTATTGATCTGCTGCTTGGTTGTAGGCTTCTTGATTGTGTGAAGTATTCTATGGGTTGTTGTTGTCCTTACAGCTTGTTTGATCTCCTACACTATCTGCCACCCTAGCTCACAGCATAACTTTATTCTCTATCATGTTTACTGACTTTTGAACTTCTTCTAAAACTCAAATGGGCATTTCTATCACAGCATTCTCTGCTCTGCCTTCTTGCCTTTCTTTTGGCACCTCCCTCACTCATTCCTGGTTTGGGCCTTGCTGAGATCTTTGCGTGGACTGCTGACTGGTTTTTTACTATGCAACAAATGCAACTGACTCTAGCCATTTTTAAGCACAGATTAGCTGCTTTAGAGGGTGGATATGCCATTGCTGCTACTGATACTGCTTCACATAATAACACTATTATTTTATTAATATTATCTGAAAAATTACATTAATTAAAAATTAAATAGCTCTTTTTAAAAATTAATCATACAATTAGCACAAATATTTAGAATTATTTAATAAGTTCTTATTATAATCAATATTATTTAAAAAGTTACATTAATTAAAAAATTAAATAGTTCTTTTTAAAATTAATTATATAATTAGCACAAACATTTAAAATTACTTAATAAGCTTTTATTATATTAAATAAACAGCATTTATTAATAATTTTATTAATGACAAATAAAGCTCAAAAAATTATTTAAAATTAAATCAAAATATAAAGCTAAATATTAAATGCATAACAGAATAAAATATAGCTAATTTTATTTAAACATGCTTCAGCATTTGCTTTTATTTATGAATTTAATATTTAAAAAAAAATATTAAAATGCAGCTTTTTAAATATTTATTAAATGTAACATTAATATTGTTTTTTTTTTAATATATCAATTATATATTGAATAGTTATTATTATATATATATTATTTTATAATATTTTATTTTATTTGTATAACTTTATATTTATTTTTTAATTACATCACATTATATAAGTGCATTATTAAAAAGCTTTTAAACTTATTTATTTACTTTATAATTATTTAATATTTAATGAAAATAAGCTTTTTTTTTTTCAATGATTTGCATCAAATATGCAACATTTGAATATTCAAATTCAGTAAAATTGCAGTTGCTAATATGTTTTTTTTAAAAATGCTAAATTTAAAAAATATTTTTGTTAAATAATATTTATTGTCTTTACATATTTTTTTTTGACATAAAATTGTCACAAATTTATTCCTCTTAAATTAATATACTTATCATCATTGCAACTAATTTTAATTTAAAAAGTACTTTTATAAAAAGTGTTACTCATTTTATTGACATGTTTTAGAACTTTTCATTTTTTTTAAAAAATTTTTTTGCTTTATTAAAACTTAATATTTTTTATTTTTCATGTGCTTTTTTATCAGCTTTTAACTAGCTTGTATCTTCATTTTCACTTTCAAATCTATTAATTAATATCTCAATTAATTTTGATTTAAAAAGCGCTCTTTCAAAGAATATCATTTATTTTGTTGATGTGTTCTGAAACTCTTTTACTTCATTAAAGCTTGATACTTTATCAGCTTGCATTTTTATCTATACTTCTTACAAATTCATCAGCCACGGTAAAAAATAAACATAAAAATGTAGCAAAAAAAAATTATTAATAAAGCAAGTTAAAATTAATGCCACTGTTCAAAAGAAATATTTTGATAAGTATATAGAAGCTCACATACCATGAGCAACACTAAGCGAGTCTTAAACAGAGCAAAACAGAAACAATGTATATAAAACAAAGCAGAGTTTAGTTTATAAGCGGTGATAAGAGTATAGGTCCAGAGACAAGAGCGGACGTGTAAGGCGTCTGCCACCTGATCACATCTCTTTATATAAGCCATGCTTACATCCTCCTCCTCCTTAAAGCAACAATTTTATTCAAAAACAAAAGAGACAGAAACGAAAATGAAATATATATCAGTAATTACCCAAACAATGCTCACGTGAGTGCATCAAAAACTCAGTGAAAAAAGCTATCAGTGGCTCAGTGAGAAGAAGAAGCAATATGTAAACTAACTGTCCAAATCAGGTTTCGTTACTTGCCTTTTGGCTTGCCAACCACACGTCAAAAGCCTCGTTATTCGTCAGTTCTGAGTCAGGCAGCTATTGGTCTTCTTCTGAACCTCAGCCCACATAATGTACGAGATATTGCCAACCTCGACCACATCGTCAAGCATCCAAAATCTTTTCAACCAGCCACTCCTTGTCATTATTGTCCATTGAAATTGGACCTGGCTCAGTCAACTGTTGGCTGGGAAACAGCTCGGCATCATTTTCCTAGAAGGGGATAATCTCAGAGACGTGGAATGTTCAGCAAGAGTTCCATGCTGCATTCAGGATATCTAACGTGACTGTCAAGCCTTTTAGGTTGATGTCAGTGATTCGAAAAGGTCCATCAAATCGAGGCATAAACTTAGCCGCTCAGAATCCTGTCCAGAATTTGTATTTGTGACAACGATTCTCAATAGACAGTTTCACCTGGTCTCCAACTTTCAGTTCAAAATTAGGATTCCTGAACCTATTTGTGGCCGATGCTTGTGCAATTTTCACATGCAGGAGGTTGTCCTTAGCTTCCTCAATATCAGTCAACAATCTCTTGAGGACCTCACGCACACGAGTAATTTCCTCACTCATATGACTGACTGGCTGCGACGTCAAAGGTGGAATCAAGCGAGGACTTTGCCCTGTCTTCAGTTGGAAGGGGGAGAACCCTGTCAAGCAGTTAACCATATTCATCATTGTGAAATGAACACATGGTAGTGTGTGAACCCAATTCCTCTGGTCCTAGGCAACTCAGAATCGCAGACATTGGACAACTGTTTTATTAGAACGCTCGCTTGAGCCATCAGTTTCAGGATGGTATGCTATCGACATTTTGATATCAACACCGATCAGAGTGTGCAATGCCTTTCAGAACTTCGAAACGAACAGCTGATCTCTGTCGCAGATAATATTCAATGACAGGCCATTTTCACAAAACCAATGGTCGAAGAACAAGATGGCCAAGTCTTCTGCGCCAATGTCTGTCCATGTGAGTACGATACGAATATCTGAGCCCAAACAATGTGTCATTGTCAAGATACAGTTGAACCCTGCGTCCTCTGGCAGGGGCCCAACAAAATTAATTGCCATGGAATCACAATGAGCATCAGGTATGGGCAGCAGGTGAAGAGGGCCGGATGGTTTTGATGTCGAGGATTTATTATGTTGGCATTCTTGGCATGATGGTACATAACCATGCTCCAGGTCTCATCTCATCTTTGGCCAGTAATAAGCAGCCCACAGGGAACCATACATCTTGTTGAATCCAAAATGCCCCAAGGTGTCATGCGCAAGCCAGAACAAGGTCTCGCGAATGGTTCCGATTTGAAGGATGCAAAGACAGTTGCTGATAAACCACAGGCCATCAACCCTGTTTAACATTAGCCATCTCTGGTGCCACTCAAGCAAGGGATTAGATTCAAGGGTCATTCTCATATCCTTCAAGAAAGCATTTCCAGGTCGCTACCCACAGACAATGTGGCCGCTACAGAGGGTATGTCATGTACGGTGGTCTTTGCGAGGCCATGAGCTGCAGTGCAGGGGGAGCTAGCTAGGCTGTCAGACGAGAAAACCACAGGGCTTTTAGGGTCATCTCTGAACATGTACAGCTGCAACGCTGCAATAACTGCAGCATTGCTAGTGTCCAATTTGGTGACAGATAAACAGGACAGGGCGTCAGCAACGGTGTTGTCCTCTCCCTTAATGTATACGATACGACAATCGAACTGACTTAAAAATTCCATCCAGCAGGCCTGTCTGTGAGAAAGGTCACACTGTGTGTCAAAGTTTTCCAGTGTTTTGTGATCTGTAAAAACCACAAAACTTGAACTGACCAGGTCTGCATGCTATTTCCATAGAGCACAGAATAATTGAGCTCTGCACCCTTGAATGTCATGGAGTCGAACGCAACTGGCCATGCAGATTCCCAGGTCTCCCCAAATGACAGAACTGCGCCTGACCGGCAGTCACTTGCATCGGTTGTTGCAAAGATGGATTTGGTTGGGTTGTTGTGGTCAATTGTAGTCAAACATTTACAGCCGATAACGAGGGACTTGATACCCTCGAACACCCATTGGTGCTTGTCCATCTAGGTGAGGAAGCATTTGTCCACCTCCATTGTAGTCAGGGGGTTCAGAACATCTGTGAACTGTGCAAGGTCAGGTAGGAACACGCCAATGTATCGCACCAGCCCCAGAAAAGACCGCACATCTGTTGTCGACTTGAGACGAGGCCACAACACAATTTGCTCAACTTTCTTTCCATTGGCCTTGATGCCCGCCACACTAATGTGGTGGCCGAGGAAATTGATCTCTGTGCAGTACAGCCAAGTCTTTGACAGATTCACATATAGACGCGCTTCCTTGAGCGCATTCAAGACCAATCGAACATTGCAGGTGTGTTCCTTGACTAACAAGGACCAAATCACAATGTCATCAAGGTAAACATGGCAAATCTTGCCGATGTACTCGCACAAGGCATGATTAACATGACATTGATGTATTGCAGGTGCATTCTTCAGACTCATCGGCATGATCAACCACTCGAAAGAGCTGAACGGGGTAGAAACTGCAGTAAGATGAACATGGTCTGGATGCATGTGAGTCTGGAAGAAAGAATTTGTCATGTCAATAGTGGCCCATATCTTTCCCTTTGCACAGTCATGGAGTATGTCATCAATCTGTGGCATCATGTGCGCGTTTGAGACCGTGAGTGAGTTCAGGCGACGGTAATCATTCACTCAGCATGGCAGAACCAATGGGTCAGCTTTGGGAATAATAAAAGCAGGTGAGGCATGGGGTGACAATGATGGTTGAATCTGTCCTGTGTTCAAATGTTGCTGGATAAGGGTCTGGAATGCTGACCAGTATTTGCAGGGACATTGGTATGAACAAGTGGAGATTTTCCGGTAAGCCTCCTCAGAATTTCTCTTCAGGTGGATCTCGGCATATACATCAGTTGGCAGAATGTTTATGTGTGGGATTGGTTCAAAAATCTCACGGAATTCCTCCTTAAGCAATTTATCTAGCCAGAGCAAGTGATCCTCCGCTACAAGCTGTGATATTCTCTCTTGAATAGCTGCAACCAGATTAACAGGCACAATGACCTCAAACAAGTTCATTCGCTTCATGCGGACATAACGTTCAGCGCACACGTATTTGAGCTCAACCAGCATTGCTTTTCTGTCTGCTCAAATCTGCCGGAGTATGTCCTTCATTCTTGGATGTGGTTGTGGGGGGGGTACAGGGACCAGTGCCAGATTAAACAGGTCGTATTTCGTGCATTTATCAATACAGGTGGTCGCTTCATAATCTATTACAATGCTATTCTTCTTTAACCATGGGATACCAAGTATAATTGGTGAACACAGTCCAGGCGCAACTAAGGTTACAATCGACTTTGACTTCCAGCGGTGGTCTAGCGATGATACAGACAGTTTAACATAATGTGTGAGAGTGACAGTTTGTTTCAGTTTATTCGGTGAAGACAGAGCAACGGATACAGGTTCTGGTTTCTTGAGCTCAAACGTGCGCAGGCCAAGCTGGGAGACTAATTCTGGTGAAATAAGAGTCAGGTGAGCCCCACAATCAATTAATGACATGATGGGTACTGGCCCGTCAACATCCAGTCCATCAACCAAACACCTTCAGCGGTAGTGCAGAGCATAATAATCATCAACACTCACCTCATCTGGAGAATTGTCACTGTCAGCTTCCTCAATGACTGCTGAATGCAGCGGGAATCCACGAGGTAGGATCGCCGCCACAGAGTCATCTTCTTTGTCCCAAGCTGCCAACGCCGCCACGGCCTTGGCTTTCTATGCAGGTGCTGTAGTGGAGGCGCTCAAGCCTGATAAGGTGGACGCCGCCTTATCATTCTTCTTCTTTGGCACCCAGTTTGCTGGGATCTTGGGCTGTCCAGGCTTGGAGTACTCCTCTGTGCATTTGTCTAAATAGTGGCCTGCATGTGGGCAGCGACACTTGAAGCATCCACATGTCTCTATCAGGTATTGGCATTCGCAATCAGTCAAGCGGGGCATGCATTTTGATTTCAATGACCGGTCTGTATTATTACTGTTTGATCCTTTCTTCACCGGTGCGTTACCACCATGTGAGGAGACCAGAGCTTGACATTTGCAGACCGATTTGTTGGCCTCAATGCGAATGTGTTTCAGTTCATTGCAGCGTTTCGTGTCGAGGTTGTTGATGGCAGATGCCTACTTCTTCAGGTCAAGGATCGCATTGATCTTTTCCTCAGTTGTGCGGTTATCCAAGTCTTCATCAAGTGCTGCCTCCAGCAGGTTCCTACGTTTGTTGTCATGGTGTGAGTTGGTGTCTTTGAGCATGATGTTAAGTTTCACGACATCCTAGTAGAAGTCCCAAAACTTTCAGCCATTTTGTTTTGATCCCAGTAGCTTGCGGCACAGATCCCTCTCCCAATCTTTCTTGAGATAGTGCTTGCAAATGTCAGACATGAATTCAATGAACGAAAGTTTCTTGAGTTCCTCCAGGTTGGAGTCGATGTAGTCAGCAATGTGAATGTCTCTGAAGCACACCGTGACCTTTTTTACCTGATCTTTTGGTTCCACATCCTTTGCGTGAAAGAATGCACAGCAAGCACAAGAAAACTCATATGCAACCTCTGAGGTCAGATCATCGGCAAGCAGCATAAGGAGCTTCACTCTTGAGGAAATTTCAATAGATGCGTTCTTTGACTGAGAAGTATTGTCGGAAGCCATAGGAGCAATAGAATAGTCTAATGACGAGTCTGAGGAGTCTGAGTTGAAAGTGGGGACAGGAGTAGACACAAAGGTTTTGACCTCAACCGGTGGGCTTGCTGCGGGGGCTGAGTCAAGTTCTGTGAGAGGAGAAAGAGGCCCAAGAAGGTCAGTCACAGGTTCTGTCCTCTGCGCATGACTACAAGGGACTTCAAACACGCGCCTGGAAGTGACGTCACATGTGACATGTCACAGTCACCAATTCGCAAAATTTAGGAATCATCGGAAGGCGGCGTAATGCATAACGATAGGACAAAAATGAATGTCATTAGCTTAACACCATACTTACACTAATTTATCTATCGCATTCCGTAAGAAACATGCCTCTTGGATTTCTTCTGGGGTTCAAAAGCAGAAAGAACAGGTAAAATCTGATTCATACCATTGTTGAGGGGTTCGAGATGCTGGAATTTGATGACTGGTGAAACAGATACTTTTCTTGGTGAATGGATGGGCTCAGAATCACGGATCGGGGTTGTTGGAGGGAGTAAGGGGCGGGGAAGCTCTCTATAAAGCTGCTCTCGGAGGTTTTGGCTGAGATGAGGCTCGAGATCATGT
>JAGGAR010024170.1:0-15596 GCA_017657315.1 Termitomyces sp. K1Ag
GTTTTCACATGACCCATCGTCCCATGCACCGAGTGAGGATGTTAAGACGAGTTCTGTATACACAAGAATCGTGTCGAACTCTTTGGCTTTGTTTGTAATTGGTATTTCTTGAGTTCCTATTGGTCCATAAATCAAAAAAACCCTTATCAAGGCATACCCAGTGTAAGGGGGTCAGCAACTCGGAAAACAATACTGCAGTCTCATTTATAAAAAATAATTTATTGTACAAAATGGCTTTGATCTTTCTTAATTTGGTCTCCAACTAGAACTTATCGTTACTTGATTAACATGGCAACATTGTCTGTGTCTTGGTTCCTGTCTATGACAACAGTATAACTTAAGTACTCTGTGAGTGACCCATTGAGTTTTGTGATCACTGATGGGTTGAAAACTTGACAACTGCATGAGAAATGAGTACTAATCCCACACATATATCAAGATCTTGGGATCATAGGCAGGGGTCACTCAACAATGCATGAGGGAATGAATATACTGTGGGGAATATTTTTCTGTCAGAAGTGATTGTGGTCTGGAGAAGACACACCAGGTTTCTGCACCACAGATTGGTTACAGGCTCAAGAATGTTTCTGAACAACCTAGTGGATACAAATTTAAATTCTTGCTATAATATTGGTGCATGGGCCACTCCATCCAACATCCGAGTGATGCCATGCCAGAGGCAGTGGCCACTTCCACAAGTTGTTTGTGCTGCCAGAATTCTTGCAGATTGCCTTTATTCTCATCGGATAGTTTGCTATCATATTATACAGTTCTCAAGTAAGCAAGGGTGCTGGAGACGAAGTCAACACTTTTCTAGTATGTAAGTAATGAGAGAAGAGTTATGTCCGGTCAAATGCATGGTTCCCCAGCCAAAATTGCTCCAAATCCACATGGCACTTACATAATCCTCCTAAATGAACTTTCTTCAAGTTTATCTCACTCTCCAAACTCTTCCTCCATGCCGCAAGGAGCGACCGCAGGTTGGCAATGAGTGGCATGGACCTAATTAGTAATACTAATAGGACTAATACTCCAGAGCAATGTGTGAGGTGGTGCCTCTCAATGTCACCATTTGTCAAATTGAATTGAAACTCTTGTAGCTGTATCACTCTGCAGCCCACTGCACTGGCATCTGATTGACTTGAGTCTAGATAGCTAGTAGTACTTGAGTAGTACATACATATACATGTGCATGCATACAAGAGTCGGGGACTGGCGCTTGCGCTGCTAGGATATGTAACAGCAAAACCTTAATTTGCACTTCTTACTGGTAAAGCTATGCTTACATGATGGCTAGTTGTTGATTACCAGTTACTAGTCAGATTCACTCAAGTTGTGAAAGCAATCACACTGGAAACCAGAGATTTTCAGGTGTAACATAGTTATGGGGATTTAGGTTTAGCTTAGATCACACAAAGTAGACCAGACCAATCTATGATTCTGAGTACTTTGTATGAACAAATAAAAGCTCAATTATGTAAGAAAATGGAAAAGTATATAAGGAGTGTTCAAGATAAGATTAGATAGACTCTGATGTAGGGTCTATAGCATTACATGTCCCCCTTTCAGGCCATTGTATGGTCTGGGGGACAAAATGAAGGTGGAACAACTTGACAATTTAAGTTATGGCTGGTTTTCAATGAGTAGAAATTGTCATTGTTTTCTTTTGAAGCACACAAATGCACTTTGCATGCACGTAGTTGATTTGGTAATAATGTGAAGGGGGGTGCTTGGTGAGAGTTGCAAGTTGATGTATTACAGTGGGGAAGTGCCTGACATGGCTGTCATGTTGACATCTTGGTTGACATTAGCCAATGGTGCCATTGAGGTTGGCCTGCTATTGGGTGGAGCTGACAAGGAGGTCAAAGGTACAGGAAGTACCATGTCCAATCACAACAGAAGGCTGCATGAAGATCAGTGGGGATGGCCCATACTCCAGCCTCCTCAAGCTGCAATGAGAAGGATCCATGCCAACATAGTAGTAGTCTAGGCCTAAATCCTTGAAGAATTCCCTGTGCTCCTCTTCTCGAGCCATGAGGGTGTGAAGTTGGTTTGGGGTGATAATACATGTCCGAGTGTATATCTGAACAGTGTTTTCCAATGAATTCAGTATGTGAGATCCACAGCAAATCCTGAGGGTGGTGTTTTGCATTCTGGGGTGAGCATAGTATAGTACATACTGTGCAATCTTGGCCAGGTTGAGCGTCTGCCCAATGTTGTCAGATGTGAACCCTGGGATGATGAACCTCATGACACTGTCCCATTCTTTCCAGTGAGTAGTGCCATCTGGCACAGGAATGGCAGTTCTCCTCATTTGAGGAGAACACATATTAAATGGTGGCTGGATATTCTGGAATTCCAGATTGTTGACCATCATATGATAGTCATGGTTCAATTCCACAACTTGTGGTGGAAGTTCTGGCTGATCCACTGTGGCTGCAACACATACTAGCTTATTAAACCTTGTTTTGTTCTCCTTCCTTGATGATCTAGTTCTCTGTCATTCCAAATGCTCCATCTGGTTTGCTTTTTTGAGATTTATTCCATAATTTCCATGTCAACTGAGCTTCACTTTCCTTACTTATGCCAGATCATTCCTTTTTCTTACCATTTGCTGTTTGTTGGATGTCGTACTTACATGATTGCATGTTGCTTTCAGCATTGAACTAACAGTTTCCCTCTCTCTTCTTATTACACAGGTGACTTAATCTCAGTCTAAACATGAGGGCTGGTTTCTTTTGCACAGTTAAAGTGCTATTCAATATACTACTGATGTCAACCTCTTGATTATACAGATATCTTTTCTTTTAGTTTCCAATTCCCTCCTGTGCTTGAACATATGAGGGTGGAGCTGCTCCTTCTGTGGTTGATATCAATCATGCTGCATCCTACAGAGGGGGATGATGAGCAGCAACCACCTGAAGTTGATGCACCTATCTTACCACTGCCAAGCCAACTGATAGTCTTCATTAATGTGGACTTACCTTGTGACACTTGCTTCCTTCCTGTTTAGTACTACTGCTTTACCACTACAATTCTGAGTCCAGTGACCTCTCCTCAACCTAGTTATCAAGTCATGTTACTCCATGGACTCCAGGTGTATGAGCATGCATGCCAGAAGCATATCTTGCTATGTCTATAGGTGACAGGCCACCTTTCTGAATGCCCAATTAATCTTGCTTACTTGTCAGGTAGGGGCAACACATTGTATAGTGTCCCACCTATCACAGAATCCATACAATTTAGCATTAGACATGTGACTAGTGGGTCTGCTAGGGTTACAGCAGACTGTTTTCATGTGTATGTATGTGTCCATGTCTGAGGTGGAAAAAAATACAATGTATGGTATTAACCATTGCAATGAGCACATTAGCTACTAGGACAGTCAGATACATTTTCATGTGTATGTGTCCATGTCTGAATGGACAAAATACAAAGGTAATGCACTTCAAGAGATGTAGGGTGTTTCAAGACACAAAATAGTAAGGGCTAGTTTGGTAACTCACAATAAATGTGTTTGACTGGCACAAGTTTCCTTAAATAGTAGTCCTGCCAAATAATTGATTTCCTCACATAATCTGACAAATTTTGTGGGTGTTTGGTTGCACCATCAAATTTTGTTTCCATGACATCGCAAAATGGCAGAAGCTGATCATGCCTCATGGAACACAACCTCGGAAGCTGCTCTCATTTTTGCACATCTCTCAAAAGCCATTCTCAAAGGCCTGCAATCAGATAATGACTTCAAGAAAAGGTTTACACTGCTGCAGCTGAAGAACTTGGTAAACAAGGCTTTAAATTCAATGCCAAGCAGGTCAAATCAAGATGGGGAAGGGTACATCATTTCTGAGATGTGTTTTCACCATGTTCTCTCATCTTCCCAACTATTCTCAGTTCAAGGGGCTGCTATGGGTATTGGGAGGCCATGGAGGACAGTATAGATGCACCATTGTGTATGAGGAACACGTCTGATTGGATCTGTGACAGGTGTGACTTTTCACATTGCACAGGTTCTCACACATTTTGCTCATATGGTAAATATTTGGCAAATTTTGATTGACTGGTCAAACATATTTATTGGGAGTTACTGAACTAGCCCTAATTCATAAGAATGAGAAAAATTTAAAATATTTTCTATGTGTTTGTTTAGAAAAGTGAAATATTATTCTGGTTTTTATCTCCTGAAGCAGACCAAAAAGAATTCTCACTATGTTAGTAGTGGGTCTTAGAAAAATTCAGCTGCAAAATCTGTTCTGCAATGTCTAACAAGATGTCACATGTCATCACATGCTCTCAAACTTTGGCCATCTACTCACTGCACAGTTACTTGACCTTGCTTGTTCTGTGAGTGGTCTCTATCTTAGTTGATATCTTTGGCAGTAGGGATGTGGCATATACTTGAGATTCTTATGACAAATTACTCTGTTAGTAGTTTCCTGGTTTATTTCAAAGTTTTTTTGTATATATCTCATTGACAGAAACTGCATCATCCAACTGCTTTCCTCATGCTTTTCTTCAATGAAGATCTACCCATCTGTGTGTTCCATATCCAAGTACCTTTCAAAAACATGGCTGTTCCTCCCTATTCCAAGAACAATGTCTGCCTTTGGATTCCCTCAATGAACTCACAGAATGAAGTCCCGAATATCTCCCATTTAACATTGAATTTTCTGCCCATTATAGGTGATGGACTTGGACATGCCTACACAGTCTTCTACAGTATCCATGCCAACCATCTTCCTATCAATGCATCCATATTTCATACTACAGGGTCTCTATTTAAGGCCCTTGTCCAATTATTAAACTTTTACCATGGAAGTTTTCATCCAGTACGTGATGATTTCTTTACTTGCATCACCAGTTAATCAATAACTATGCAGGGTTCTCAATGCCAAGCTGATCTGGACTGTCTGACATGTTTCTATATGTAGATAGATGGATTGTGCTATTCTTGCCCTTTGTTTCAAATGAAACTGGTACAGTCTCAGGTTACCTTCTTTTAAATAAGATATGTCTGTAAGTGAATTTTTGACACTAACAGACCACTTTATCATGCCCTGCATCACTGTCATAAGTCATGGGGCATACATAACATAGCCCACACATGAAACTCTGATTGATGGTGATGGCAAACACATGGTGCTGGTGGAGGCAAACACCAGTGATATATACAATAGCAACAACCACAATGCATAATGTCGAATACTATGTACTCCTTTGGCATGCACATGTGGTGCACATATGACCAGTCATTTGGTAAGTACTAAGCACTTGCACTATTTTCTAGCAGCACAAAACCACTTTTTTCTGTAGACCTTTAATCTTTGTGGTACCTTGTGACCTTCTAACTTACCATCATTTCTTGCAGTACGTCATTGTGTCTCACCTTCAGGTTATGGCTCCCCTCTGCTTTTCAGCCAGCCACCATTTCTTGTGGTGTCCCACAGCTTCTGAACCTTATCCTTATTTCTTGTGGCTTGCTACCACCTTTGAGCTGTTATCATTTCTCATGGTGGCTTGCCACTTTTGACCATACTTTATTTCTTGTGGTAGCTCACAGCTTTTCTGCCAGCACACAAATCTTGCAGCTCATCACCACTTCCATTTCTCCTGGCAGCTCATGACTTTTCTGCCAGCCCACCAATCTTGCAGCTCATTGCCACTTTTTCAGCTTGTTGTGGCAGCTTGCAACCTTTCACCATACTTTCATTTCTTGTGGCAGCTCACCACTTTCTGCCAGCCCACCAATCTCATGGCCTATCACCACCTTTCAGCTTGTTGTGATGGCTTGCAACCTTTCACCATATTTTCATTTCTCATGGCAGCCTCACCATCTTTCTGCCAGCACATGAATCTCGCAGCTCATTGCCACTTTCAGTTGTCACCATTTCTTGTGGTTGCTACTTTTGAGCCTTGCCCTCATTTCTCGTGGTAGCTTGCTACTTCATACCTTATTTCTCATGGCTAACCTTGCCCTCATTCATGTTTCAGCATGTCATCCAATTACCTAGTTGATCAGTCCTAACTCGTATGAATAAGTACTTAACCTGATATTTAGAAATTCTTCTTTTTCTGCTGTCCTTTCCACCCTCTTGCAATCTGAAGTATACTCAATTGTATATACTCCCTGGATAAGTGGTAAATGCAACATTTACTGATTTTCACTGTTGACATATCAAGGGTTCAAATCCATCTTGTGCTTTTATTTTTTCAGTACCTTTTCATCAAATCACTATATCACATCATCATGCTTGTTTGTATTGAGTCAATAATATGTCTTTATTTGATCATGTCAAACTGTTTATGCTATGACTTCTAACTGATGTCCACCCTCTTTGTCAGCCTCTTTGTTCTTGTCAGCCTTTTCCTCTTTGTCATTGCAGCCTGAAATCTGCTTTGGAATCACAATCTCCATCTTTCTGAAAACCTTGTTGTTGTGCTCCTCCATCAACCTCAAAATTGATGTCAAAATGATTTTTCTATGGTGCTCTGGACCCATGAGGTCAGAAAATTCCTCACCACCTTTGAGGCTCAGGTCACCAACACCTATGTAAAAGTCATTGAGCTTCAGTCCCACATACTTCTTTATCACTCTGATGACAAACAGACAGTGATGAGGATGGAACTGTCTTCTGAAGCCCATCCTCTCCTCAATTCTGCCTTCTCATGTCATTTTATTGATCTTCAACCACTTGAACATGATCAGGTCAAACAATGCAACTTCTCTTCAGCAGTGGCATTTGAAGAAGCCCTTGGCAGCCCTCATTTGGGCCCATCCTGTGAGGGCCATCCACACCAGTTATGATGTAGCCTTTTGCCATATGCGATGATGCCATATGGTACCTGGCTTCATAGTGGAAGATGCACTGGCAGTTGTTGAAGCCACTCATGAGGATTTCCTCTGCCAGTTCCTTGGTAATAATTGTGCTCTCTGGAAGCAACTCCTGATGTTCACAAATGGCTTTCTTGAAGCCTGGTGGGATGTTCCCTTCAAGCCGATGCATCCACTGGCAAAAAGCTGCCCTCACTTCTGCTTTACAAGAGTCAGTTCAGTACCACATTATGACACAAACTACATACATGCCTGGATATAACACTTTCTTTTCATCACTGAGATTCTCGTATGTTGCCCATTTTGGCTCCCATTTTGTCTCTTTTTTTTTTTTTTAAACTGAGGTTAGCATTGCTGTCACTCTGTCATGGAATTTGTAATCTCACTCTTGGCCTCTTTCTCCACAGTCACCTTTGCAGCCACTGCCTTCACCTCAACCAGTTCCCTCTTAACAGCTGCCCTTACCCTGGCTGCCTCCTCAGCCACCTTGTCCACATCTGTCTCTTATCTCACCTCCCTCCACTGAATCCTCTGCCACCTCCCCGCAAACTGTGTCTATCTTCTCAAATAACTCCACCATCATCATTGCCACCTTGTCCACTGACTCCACCACCATTGCTGCCTTGTCTGCTGACTCCACCATCATTGTTGCCACCTTGTCTGCTGACTCCACCATTGTTGTTGCCACCTTGTCCAATACTCCATCAAATGGCTCTGCCATCATTGCCCCCACCTCCCCCCCAACTCCATCTCCCTTCTCAACTGGGTTCACCATTGCTGCTGCCCCCTCCCTGTGAGGTAAACCCTCACTTTTGTCCATGCTCATCAAGGGGCTCTCTCCACCAACATTTGTTCTCTGCTTTTTCTGTTTGTCTCACTTCTTCTGTGCAATTGTTCACTTGCATTTCAACTTCGTCAGGTCCACACAAAGACTCATGAGAATTGCTGTGTATCATCATCAGTGCTCTATCTCTGCATTGCGCAATTATGAACACTTACCAGCTGTTACATCAGTGTTGCCTCTCTCCAGGGCAGTTTTCCTCTCCACTATTTTCTGCTTCATAGTGTCAACCGCCCTCTGAGCCATGAGGGCCTTGTCCTTCAGAACTATATCCACATTAGCATACCAATGCACTTGACCATTGCCAACCAACCTACCATCAAGTGGCTGCATTGAACTTAACAGCATTGTACTCAAGTGACATTTGCAATCGACGATTGCTTTTGATAACTTGTGGCTGCTCACAACATCCCTTTCTATATATCCTATTTATCATGAATCACCACTACCCTGTCAGCATATATCTATTTTGTGTTACTAAATGTCATCCTCCTGATTCTTGCCAGATTCCTCCATTTGAAAAATACTTACATGCTTGTGCAGGCTCATGCATTCTTTCATCTTTGAACCATTCCATAAAAGCTGACTCATTTTGATCCAGACTGAACAACATATTGTGGATATTGAATCACAGACCAAATTACACACCAAATCACTTTGTAGGCTACACTGGAAAATCTCTGCCTCAAGCTAAGTCCAGAATTCTATTGTATACTGTATGTGATAGGTTACTCATCTTACTCTTTTTATTCCCATTGATATAAATACAAAGCTAGCTTTTCAAGTTACCACTCAGGTACACCCTTGCAATCATGTTTCATATCATGTGCGTGACATACAAATTTTTCTATCTAAATATGTTTTTTGTCCAAAACCTACAATCATTTGTTTGTACTAGGTACTGTAGATGTATCCCCCCTTGTGCCCTCAATCATGCCTTGGATACAGATATTTTTGAAGTGAAGTTCTGCAGTTTATTGGTTTATTCAGACAAGAATCAGTTGAAGGACACATGTACTCACCCTTTGTTTGGGTGCTAACAGGTGATTCATTTGCTTGACAACTGAAGTCGACATGCCTTCAGTGGTGTTAGTTGTGCACAGTGCACCTGTTCAAATTGAATGTTGAGTTGGTAGGTAGGCTCTTGCAGGCAAAGGTGAAGGTGAAGGTGAACATGAAGATGCTGGAGGAAGCTTCATAGGATCATCATCATTGTACATTTCCTCATCAGTTTTGATTGGTGGCAGTGAAGAGGCAGGCAAGGATGGTGACCAGACATGCAGCATGTGAGTTTGTGCTGTGTCATCCAGGACACCTGTGCTGGTATCAGGGTGCTTTGGACTCTGATATCTCTCATGGTCTGAATCCCTGGACTACTTTCTGGTATTTGAGTACTTGGTCCACCCTCACTGAATGCCTTCTTACATGCCTGAGCACTTTGACCAATGTCAACAATGTTAACAACATTGTCAGTACTATATACACAAATGAAATAAACATACGATGCAGCAGCAATATGAGCTCTCTCATGACATGCCTCCACATTCCTTTCATAGTATGCTTTAGTAGCTATTCTGTGCTGCTCTTTGGGTTCTTCATTGGTGAAGCTGCAGCTGCAGCCCATAGCAGTGATGGTTAAACCAGATTGGTTGCATTGTTCTTGGGTCAGTTACATGTCTGATGGTATTTCTGATGTTCTCATTCCAGGCTGTTTGGTTCAAGAATTTATGATGCAATTCATGACTTTGTTGTTGGACTTCTACACCCACATCCCTACTGTCATCCTAGGTCAAGGTCAATCTATTCTGATCACTGTCAATGCCTGATGCCCCCTGTATTGAGCTTATCTGATGCAGATGCCACTAACTCTTTTTTGCTATGGACAGATGTCAAGCCCATTTATACACCAGATGTTGAACCTGTCTCTACACCTTGAACCCATCTCACACTGGCTCTCATACCAAGGAAAGTCACAGGAATTATGCTGCACTTTTTTTCAACCGGAGAATTCAAAAAAATGGCAGTGAACATCTCACCAGATTGCTTTTTGTGATAAGTTTGTGATCACCTTTTCCCAGATTGTCTTCCTCTCATCAAGGAGACATCCTTGCATCTTGATACCATGTTCACGCATGATATGAGGGTTCATTAGCACACCCCCAAATAAAAAGTGACCATGCAAATCACATTGGTATTAATTTAAGTATAATTTAAATATTCTATTCTTCAGATGTTAACCCATCACTTGACAGGTCAGCTTGACCCACCAGCACAGGCCCTGCTTCATTGCTACTCTCTGGTGAGTATATTGACCTCAACATCTGCTCCTCATGCTAACATCTGGTCTTCATAAACTTGAAGATTATCACTCTGTATATTTCTGTTCTCTCCTCAGGCCCTGCTTCATTGCTACTGGTGAGTATATCAACTTCAACATCTTGAAGATTATCATGCTTGAAGATTATCACGCTGTATATTTCTGTTCTCTCTCTCCAGCCCGTGCCTACTGATAACCACCAGATCACAGATCCAATATCTTCAACAGTTTTGGTCCAGTGTCCATCAAGGTCTTCTGTTGGAGAAGAGGTTCTGCTAAAGAACCTGATGTGGCCTTCAAGTTTCAGGACAGGAGCAGAAGGAGTGGCAAATAGATGAAGGATGTCTTCAGGAATAGTAGGTCTCACCTGCCTGCTCATAATTACTGTTAACCCTCTCCTCATGTATCTCTCTCAAAGTCTGCACATCAAGATGGCAGCCTTGAAGTTTCAGGATGGAAGCAGAAGAAGTGGTGAATAGATGAAGGATGTCTTCAGGAATAGTAGGTCCCACCTGCCTGCTCATAATTACCATAAACCCTCTCCTTGCATATCTCTCTCACAGTATCTTTCTCACAGTCTGCACATCAAGATGCCCTTAGAATATGAATATGCAATACATACAGGAATTGAATTCCAATGTGTTGTCTAACCTGTTCAAGTCGTTCGAGTTCAAGTTCACTCTGTTGTCTGAACCGTTGTCTGACTGAATTCAACTTCTGTATTTAGCACATCCTCAATGATCCAGCAAGTGTGGTGGTGTTAGTCATTGACCATTCTTGCAAGCTATTGATCACAAAAAGAGGTGTCAAAAGAAGGTATTCTAACACTAGCTATCAAAATGTATCCTCTTCATAGTGTGCTGAGTGCAAACCCCTACAGTACTGACAAAATATTAAACATATCAACCCTTCATCATCATGGTAAGTGTTAAACTTGGGTGGGGGGGATGAATCCAGAAAGTCATGGAAAATGCTTATCAATTGAACACCTTGCAGCTCATGCTGCAAGTTCAACTTCAAAACCTTGCAAACCAGGCAAAATATGTCTGCACGAGGTGTCTTGGTCACATCAACAGTGGTGATGCAGAGATGACATGCAATGTGATCTTCATTGTTGGGCTCTTTGTTATTGGGCTTGAGGTCAGCACACTTGCCTCTGTAGAGGAATGTCAGATTCCAAACCAGCTGTGATGAAGATGGCCTAACTGTGGTAGTGTGGTCATGCGATTGATTGTCTGTGAACATGTCCCTGCCTCTATTGCAAGCTTGCATGCATATTCTGAGTCAATTTCTGTCACTGCCCTGCACAGATGACAGAATACTAGTCAAGCATCCTCAGCTTCATCATGATACACAGTGTAACAGTGTGCAGGGCCATCAGGAATAAAGTTGGGGAGGAATCTGACAATCTTCATATCCAGCTTGAGTTTGCTGGTGTATTTCTGGCATACACAGCAGCCGTCTGCATCAACATTGATCACATCAAGTGTACATGCATATGTCTCTGGCAGCATCTATGGACTTCCATCAATATATCTGAGGTTGTTAAGTTTTAGTGATCGATTAAACACCCACCTTTGTTAGTTGTGGAGTGTTGATGGATGAACTGCATACTGTAAAAAGGTGGAGGTTGAAGTCATGAAATGAGTTTAAAATAGTTATGGTAGTGGAGGTTGAAGTCACAACTCAGAACAAGTTTGAATTCAGGATGCAAACATGTGCTATTTGCTAATTTGGAGTGTATATAAGTAGTTTTTGACATAACATTTGACAAAATAATATATACAATTTAATCAGTGTAGTTCTCCAGTTCCCTGACAAAGTATAAACCCCTGCAATGCAGACAGTGAATCATGCACAAGTCACACTCATCATTGTGATAAGAAAGATACTTTGACAATGATCCAATTCACATGAAATCTCCAAAAAAACTGATCAACCCAATGGGCACACATAGGTACTGGTGGTCATACATCAAGGCCATGCACACCTGGCAGAACTCTATGGACCCTCTACTGTTGACCAAATCAATGTGACTGGGACCGCCAGTGAGGTCCACAGTCATCATGATCAGTAGAGAGTTTCCAGAGTTGCGAATCTTGGTGTCTGGCCTAGAATGCTTGATCAAATCTCTGCAAGGTTATGGTGAGTGTGGCATGATTGTTGTTTGAATAACTGCTTACCATGTAAAGTGCAGAGGAAGCCTCAAGCATGCTCTGGGATGGGTTTGGTTAGTGTGCATGATGTGGCCACTGCCTGCATGTCCAGTTCCTACAATTGTATATGAGGACTTGATCTTAATGACAATGCAACAAAGGTAACAGAAAATCAGGCAAACTTGATCAACCTCATCCTTGAAAACGATGTATTGGTAGGAGGGCGGTGTGGTTTGAAAATTTGAGACATACACTATCAGGACTCCTGTGTGAGTGCCAACCTGAATGTACTGCAGATGATGATTGGTGGCACACAGACATGTGTTGTGGTGGGCATGCTGACCAAATGAAAAGGTGTTGGGAACAACTGAACAGGCAGGGTGAGAACAGGTTGCACACCTTGACTTGGATTCATGTGGTTGAGAGACCAGTTGGAGTTGTACTTGGGGCTGACCTTGACTGTAATGCAATTAAAATCACAAATGTCACAAACTCAACATGTCTGCTAAGAGGAGTTATCAGAAACTTCATCAGAAATGTTAGAAATGTTTCAAACACCCATGTACCTGATTTTTGTGCAGCATGCAAACGTCTACCAGAGATATTACTTGCTTGGATAAGGTCAGGGTTGGAACTGAGATGATAAGGTTGTATGGAAAGTTGAATGTTTCAGAAATGGATGCTGGGAAGGGGACAGAAGTAGGCCACAACAAACACACTCAAGACGTCTTGCCCTGGACTCAGAGATGATTCTGTTGACAAGAAGTCCACAGTGTGTGTGCTGCCTCACACTTGTGTCAAGAGGTGAGTTGAATATTGAGAACTAGAATGGATGAATGGATGGATTCAATTATATAAGACAATCACAAGATGTCAGGAGATTGTTGTTTAAGTGCTTAATTGTAGAATTTCCATGTACTTGACTAATTCTATTGTACCCTATCCCCAATTCAACAGTTCCAGCTTTTCACTTGTAGCCACTGACATCCTCACACATTTGACACAGACATTGTGAGTGTGATCCACCCAATCTTTTCATTGAAGGACTTCATCATTGTTGGCATCCTTGGGAATTGTGCCAGTGTGCAGATGAGCTGCATAAGGATCCTTCCACATCAAATGATGGGGATCAATCACCTCTTCTGGGTTTGGAACCATGCTGCAGTGCTTGCATAGTTTGGTGGAATGATGGAGGGGAGGTCAGAGCTTGGGTGAGGAGCATGAGGCCTGAGACTCTGTCCCCAACATGGACATCGTAGGGCCATCAGTGACATTGCTTGATGAGGGCTTCACTTGGCTATCTGATGCAATTGATAAATATTGAAGGTCAGATGCCAAGTCATCAGCCAATTCATCGGCCTTGAGCAGCTGAGGAGAAGTTGGTGGTGCAGACACTTTGGGGCAAGGAAGTAAGGATTGTAATCACTTGAGTGGTGATGAAACTGATAGGAATTGACCTTGGTGCGATTCTGCAGATGTGGGGTGGGACATCAGGTGGAGAGATAAGTAGACCAGGAGCATTTGTCATGTTGCTGTTTGTATCATTGAGACTTGCCAAATGACATTTTGAAATAAATGTTGATGGAAAAAACTTTTTATTCATCATATGCAACATTGGAAGATTGATCAAGTACAATTGGTGAGAAGAGCCTGCAACTTGTCTCCATGGAGTGTACTGGTTCTAACCTGATCTAGAACATGGCACAATAATGAATTTGCTTCACTAGCCATTTGGATCTGTTCCTCAGCTGCTTCTTTTTCCTTTTGGACTTTGTAATAACAGGCATTGAGGTCAATCACTCCATTGCAGCAATTGATGATGAGCGCTTCAATGGCAAGGCCAAAATCCTCAGCCATCTTACTGGTAGTAGCATGGGTGTCTCATCAAAGAGTGGGAGATGCATAGTGAAAGAATGAATCCATTGAAATAGTTTTAGGATGCTGACTGCAGATGAATAGCCAGCTATCAGTTTTATGTGCAAGTCATTCAACCTGATATTGATTGTCAGAGACAACTGTGAGAAAGTGAAAGCAATCTTACATGTTAAATACTTCCACCTTGTTGTAGAAGAATCAGACCTTTTAGTCTCCAAAGACAGAGTGCCACCCAGAAAGATCCAATTTATTGATTGAGATCAAGTTTGCTGTTATGTCAGGAGCATGGAGGGCATCTCTAAAGACAAGCATATGTTCTGTGTTGTTGTGGACCACATGTTGATGAACCTGCTAGTTTCCATATGCAGATGCAAAAGGATACTATTCAATGTATACTAGAGTCGGTATAACACTAATACAAATCTACATGGGATAGGCTCCTTCTGTATCTCAGAGGTTTGCACAAGGCAACTGCTGATTCTGAGTTTGGGGAAAGGGTATTAAGAAATACCACACTTTGCTTCAAATCAAGTGTATGCCAGGTGAATAGAATATATTTGTCTATGGCAAGGGTATGGGACATGGTGTATGAGGTACAAGGTAGGGTATTCTGGGGTGAGTGCACACAGCTGCTCGAGGTGATTGCCACACAGGTGATGCCACACAGGCTAGGATAGTCACACAGACACAAGCCACACAGGCAATATGCACACAGCAAAACAAGGAATCCTGGCAGAAACCTTAGTACAATGGTGTAGCACCACACAGAAGTTCAAATCACACAGAATCTACCTGAACATGTCACTCACTTGTTCTCAATTACATGTGAAAGAGGAGATAAGTGGGGTAGTTGAAACTTAAATTGTTAAACTACTAGTACAGTCTATATACTGGTAGTATGATAGGTATACCTACAAACATGATACATGTGTGGCAATCTGGCTATCATAGAGTTTAGAGTATCTTTGGTCTAGACCACTGGGCAGAGGGTGTATTGCACTGCCCGTATGGTTGCTGTCTTATTAATCTGTCTCTGGGTCAAGGGTTTGCACCCTGATTGGCAATATCTTGTCAGGCACCATGTTGTCCATGTGCTCTGAGTCAAGGGTTTGTCTATTCTGGTCCCTTGGAGGTCACATCAGTGTGTTCAATATTCTGGAACATTCTCCCAATGTACCAGCCTAGGTCTCTGAGTTACCTGGTGGTCAAAATGTCATGCCACAGCTGGCTGGACAGACTTCTGGTTCTGTTGGTCTGCATGGAAAGCTTAAGTCTGTGATCTGAAAGCTTCAGCCTATGTCTTGACATTCCAGTCCAAAATTCCACAAAGTCCTAGGCCTAGGTGATCTGTGCCTGGCTGCCCAATACTACACTTGTCTGATTGTGAACAATGTGCATCACCAATATTTCTCTGATCTGGTAGGTACAAGTCTGCCCAAACCCATTCTCTGTTTCTGCTTCAGCCTGTTGGTGTATGTTCTTTGAAACCATTCTGGTAGTCTTCAGTAGTATAGCCCATGACCTCTATACAGCTGGTAATAGATAGCTTTGTACGGCAAGTGGATATTCAAAGAC
>JAGGAR010024171.1:0-15549 GCA_017657315.1 Termitomyces sp. K1Ag
GCCTGATTGGCATTGCACTTTGATTGTTGGTTAGTCAGCAGCCAGTATCCAGTTAGCACTGGTATTGGCATTTATGTTTACGTCTGTGCTTGTGTTTGTTTGTCTTTATTGCTGATCACTCTCCATATTGCCTTGTGCATGCAAGTCTTAGACGAGTGCTCATTCCATTCGCTACTAAAACAGAGTTTGTTGCTGACCCTTCCATGTAACTTTAGGTTCCTAGCATGCTGACTGATAAGAACTTTTGAGTGCCAACAAAACCAAGCTGATCACCAACACATCCGAGTGACAGGTTCCACTTTTGTCTTCCTGAGACGGAGTCTTATGTAATCCTGACCACACACTTGTTGTCGCTGTTGCTGACAAAAGATTACTTGTCACCGACCGATATCTGATTGCTAGCGCTAGAGTCGATATTATATCCAACTTGTAGCAAATCTCCAGTGCTATCTGATAGGACCATTCTCGCATCTTAAAAACTAATGTGTAAAGCTTTTCTAGGGTGTTTTCTTTGTTTGTGTGGCCTTTCTAGTACACAAGTGTCTTAGAAGCGCCGCGCGAATAGGGTTTGCCTTTCTTAAGGTAAGTGTGCACCCAGGAAAGTTGTGTTGTCATCACTGGCCTGTTCGCTAAAAATATCAGGATCAGTTTCATAGTGTGAGGATTGATAAGTACGAGTTTCTTTAGTAGCACATCCAAGAAGGAAATTGTTGCTAACTAGTACAGAGTCTGCTGTGACTAGGTGAGGAAACAATTTTGATGTGGTAAGATATAAATATGCTAAAGCGGGATTATCTTTGGATTTTTTAGAATTGTGTGGCAAGTGATGGGCAGGAGTGTCAAATTCTTCTCTATTTTTACAATGATGTTTGGTATTTATGAATGTAGATGTAGAGTTGGAACAGCAAGAAAGGACTTTGTCATCAAGGAGGGCATATTGTACAACTTTAGCGCTATCTGTTTTGTGATTGTATTCAAGTATAAGCACTATGTCCCCTGTTTCTTCCAATCCTTTGGCATTGGCACTGGTCAAAAACATGGGTTGTTTTGCCATAAAGGGATCGGTATAAACTCTTGCTCAGCAATTGGCACATGCAATGTTCCTCTCTTGAATGTCGGTATTGTTCTTACTTGCCCGCTATTAGGATCAGTAATGGTGACTAGGGTCATATCAGCACTTTTCATATGGACCATGCTACTGGTTAGGACGTCAAATGGGCAGCCGAGTAAGACATCATAAGCAGGTCCACAGATGACATGCATTTGGAGGAATAGGGTTAGACCTTTAACTCTGAAGGGAATGTTTTGCGCTAAACCAAGGGAGGTATTGACTGATCCGTTAGCACTCTGCATATTGAGGAGGATTGTAGGGTCATAAGACAGACCCATTTTGTTCACTTTCTCCTCTGAAATTGATATAATCTGCGAGCTGCTATCATGGATGCACTCGACTTCCACTTGGCCATCCAGACTTGCCTCCATGCAACGAATGGACTCGGTATCTCTGGCGACCATAAGAGTTTCAGGCGCTTCACCTGGCGCGATTGTTCGAAGATATGTTAGGACAGGATCACTTGATGTGGCATGTTCAATTTACTCTGGGGTAAGGCCATCAAAGGCACTATGTTTGGCAGATTTTGAATTGTCGCCAACTAATTTGTTACTGAAAATAGCATCGCTAGTGCCGTCGTCAACAATTTCTTGAATTGTTGCACTGTTGGCTGCTAAGACCCGTTTTGGCATTACCACCTGCCAAACCATATTCCTGAGGTCCAGCACTACCGCTAGCGCTTCACCAACTGTAAGGGTTACTGGCATGTCAAGAAATCTGCCAAGGATTTCTCTTGTTTGTTCAATCAAAGCGCCCCCTGCAATTGGTACCTTGTTGCGGTATTGCCCTTCCTGTTTGTCTGTCTTCCCTATAACTCTGTCAGTAGGTGGCACATAGTGCTTTGGTGTGGGAATTCCAGAGAATGGATGAAGGAGTTCTGCAGTTAACTTGATCTTGTTTTTGGGTACATCAGTAACGGTCAGGTGCAATGGAGCTTTGCCTTTAGCTTTCTTCTTTGGCAGCTCCTGAATGGGTTCATTGTTGGCTTTGGTATCATGGATAGTGGCAATGTCAGTATCTTTAGTTGTGGAATTCAGTAATTTGCTAGAGCCTGCTTCTGTGTTAGGTTGTACAGGACTATAGTCAGCACAAGAGGTCGCTTAGCCTTCGGGATGTGCACCCCATTGGCAACTTGTCATTTGCGAAACTCTTGTAACTCCAACTGGTCCTGAACAAATTTGGCTTTGAGTTTGTTAAATTCGCACTGCAGGTCTTTGAAGCTGGTAGAATCATAATAGTAGGCTGACTGTGTAGCTTTAGATGCCAGAAAGGGAACGATCGCTTTGTACAACATAGTTTGAACCGTTGCTTGTATAGTGGGTTCTGCTGGAGGATTAGCGACCAAGTTCCCAGGGTTTCAGCAATGCCATTCATCAATTCTGTCCTTGAACATAGTTTTTTCACCATAGAAAGGTATCCAATTCCCATTTAGTAGGATAACTTTGTTGGCGTCATTGCGCTTGCACTTGCCACAAAGAATGTACTCCTCTAGCTTGTTACAGCAACCGCAAACCATGGTGTGGTCTGGTGAACCACAGAAATGGCAGCCATCTGGCATAGGATAGCAAACTTGCAGTCTTGTTGCTGGTGGAGCATTTGGTGCATTGTTGATATTAGTGCCTTGGAGTGTCGTGGCAAGTCTGTCAATAGCAGAGGTGATCGTAGTGTTAATAATTTGTGTCAACTCCCTCCTTTTTGAAGTACCCGCTATCAGGCTCTGCAACAGGTGCTGTCACTTGCGCTTGTGCTGGTGCTGCGGGTTGCGGAGGAGTAGGAACCATTCTGGCATAGTGTGGTGATGGCACACTGGTCAATGCTGACATTGTGTCAGTACTATGCAGCACATGGATTCCTGCTTCAAAGACCTTAGTAATTTCATATGGCTCATCAGGCAGATGATCAGGCAGCAATATTTTGAGATGGCATATTATCTTATTCCAGAAGATAGTCTGGAATCCCTCAGCAAATAAGTGCATTGCTTCGCCATCTGCAATTTTCTGATGGTTAATTAACCACTTTGCTATCTGTTGGAATATGCGGTAATAGTGAGACATTTGGCCTCAAGTGTTAATGCCCGTCCTGAGTGTGTTAGCGACATGCCACTGTAGATTGTTCAGTGTCCATTTTGCTAACTCCTCAGAACCCAGGTATTGCTTTATAACTGCTGACTTCCACTCCTCATAGGTGTACTCACAAGAGGCTGGATTAGGTACTGCTTCTGTCACTTCTGGTGTTATCCTCCCCTCAAACTCATCCAACTGATTCCATAGCTCAGCTGTATTGTACATGATGTAGTGGCAAGCAAAATCTTCTGGTGTTTGTCTGTAATGTTACAGTCTCAAAGTAAGTATTCTAGCTCGTGAAAATAATGTGAAAGTTCTTGGGTTTTCATCTCATTCCACTTGGGTGCAGTAATATGACCATGCGCCAGCATTCTGTTAACATTGACATCTTCCATTCTTTGTTGAGGTAAGGTTGGCAGTAATGATGGAGTAAGCGGTGATTGTGGTTGCGGATTGTCAGTTGATTGAAATAACACTGGCACTGTAGATACTGATGGGGTCAGTTGTTGCGATTGCGCTGATTTGTATTCCTCAAATTCTGTTAGCAGCGAGAGTTTGTCGCTTCTGAAAAGTCATGGAAAAAGATTAACGATGTTGTCAAGGGTTAGCTTGCTACTGTAGTCTTCAAGCTCTTCCTCTAACAATCTCAGAAAAGGAGGCAGTGAATTGGATGTCGATGGAAGGGGAGTCGGTGGTTGCTGCGCGATCAAAGGTTGTAAGACTAGCGGTAAGGTAGGTGTGGGTGGTACTAGCGCTGACAATGATTGCTGTGCTTGGGATTATGCCTGTTGGCGCTTTCACTGTTTTTGAGTCTCTGGAGGAATGTTGCGCTATAAAACCCCTTGCAGTGGGCTCCAAAATGATGACACTAAACCCTACTAGTTGAGGAAATAGAGATGCCACAGAAGGACATTATTTGCTGAGGGATTCTAGACTATTCTCTGGAATAAGATAATACACTGTCTTGAAATATTGTTGCCTGATCATCTGCCCAATGAGCCTTATGAAATTACTAAGGTCTTTGAAGCAGGAATACATGTGCTGCATGGTACCAACATTATGTCAGCTTTGACCAGTGCGCCATTACCACACTATGGTGGAATAGTTCCTACTTCTCTGCAACATGCAGCACCAGCACAAGCACAAGCAACAGCGCCTGTTGCTGAGTCTAATAGCGAGTATGTTGATGACACTAAACCCTACTAGTTGAGGGAATAGAGATGCCACAGAAGGACTTAGCAAAGCAGCCCAACTACAACACTCAAAAACCTCTAACTGAAGCAAGGCTTAGCTAGTGTGTGTGCAGGGGCAAGCGCTGCAACATTCCAGAGATTTCCCAAAAGATGGATATAATATCAAAATTAGCAATGTTGCTATTGGATGTCGCTAGCGCTAAGAAAAACGAGTTACTAAGGAGATTCTAACAAGTTGCTATTAGAAGTCACTAAGCGTTAAGCGCTATTGTTATCTCAGATTCAATTGCAAAGAAGACTAGTTGGGGACTTGACCTGCTATAATTGTTGCAAACCTAGTTAGGGACTAGGCCTGCTGTACAACTAGAGAGATCGTGATACCAAAGAAGGGCTGGTAGCAGTTTGGTTCTGTTGCTGCCAGAGAAGAAAATGATATAGCGGTGGTTTCAACAACAGTGGGGGTGAACAATGCAGGTACTGGAAAGACCTCTCCCAGCAGAGATGCCTACATGCACGTGTCATTGGGTCATAATGTGCTTGTAGTCCTCGTCAATCTGTGGTATGCAATGGGTTTAGTTAGAAGCTACTCACGATCAGCGGGGGCTTTTAGGTCACTAAGCGCTTGATAGATTATTGCACTATTGAGGAGATGGGGAGGGAACTTTGGGCTGCTAGAGAAGCTGCTCACCAAAGTATTGGTATTGGAATACTAAGATAGTGCTAGGAAGGCGCTATTATCAGAAACTGCTAACAGCACTGTCACTAACTGCTAGAACTAATTGGTCGCTGCTATCGCTAAGGTTGACTTAGACCAGCACAAAAGCACTAAGTCCAAGCAAAACCCAAAAACTAAGGACTACACTACACGCTAATGCAAAAGTGTGTCCAGAATGTCAAAGACGATGAGCACAACCTTGACAATGAGCTCTAAAGCGTATGGGGTAACTGTGCACTATAGAATTTGCTGGTATTCTACTACAAATGTTGCCCTTTTATACTGCAAAATTGTGGAGCCTATGGGAATCACCAAAAAATATACTAGGAAACCTTCGCTGCTAACTCCACTTTATGCAGTCATATTTCCAATAGTAGCTAGCCTAGACTCTCATAAAATAACTTGGGAACTTTGGTACAGTAAACAAGATGGGGTGCAAGTCCTGAAGGCTAAGCAACCTCTTGCCAACTATTGTTCTGTGCAACCTAATGCCGAAGCAGGTTCTAGCAAATTACCAAATACCACAGACAAAGATACTGACATTGCCCCTATTCATGATACTGAAGCTAATAACGAACCTGTTCAGGAGCTGCCAAAGAAGAAAGCTAAAGGCAAAGCTCTATTACGTCCAACCATTACCAATGTGCCTGAAACTAAAATTGAGTTAGTTACGGAGCCTCTTCACCCATTCTCTGGAATTCCCACACCAAAGCGCTATGTGCTGCCTAACAACAAAGTTATAGGGAAGCCAGACAAACAGGAAGGGCAATACCGCAATGAGGCACCAATTGCAGGTGCTTTGATTAAATAAACAAGAGAAATCCTTGGCAGGTTTCTTGACACACCAGTCACGCTCACAATTGGCAAAGCACTAGCGGTAGTGCCAGACCTCAGAAATATGGTTCACCAGGTGGTAACGCCAAAATGGGTCTTGGTGATCAAACATTATATCACTTTAATTCAGGCTGCATAGGACTTCTTGCATCAGCAAGGGCTCTCCTTTCAATTTGTGAAACTTCAGGCTTCATCAACACCTACTATGCAAAAGTGTAAGGTTAAGTCAAAAGAGATAGTCAAGTTGAGCAATAAGAAAAAGTGCACATGCATGCTATCAAGAAGATTAAAATCAAGTGTCACTCTGCTTTTACTCCTGTTGTAAGCAGTAAAGTTATTCCTGTCATTGTGATTGCTGTTGTGCCAAAACTTCTTGCTGGTGCCATGCCAATTGAGAAAGCTTCACCTGTGTTGTGTTATATAGCAGTTAAGCACACTGTTCATCCTGTTGGAGAGATTTCTCTTTTCAAGCCTAAAGCTCTCATTGCTTTTGTCATTCTTGCTGTTGCTTTAGGCAAACCTCCTGTAGCCAAAACTTCTGCAGTCACTAAAACCTTTTCACCTTTTGTTGTGCCTGCCACTCTCATAGTTGCCAAGATGTCTCTTTCTCCACTGCCACCTCCTGTGCCAGTTGAGCTAGTCTTTCCTGTTCTTCCTACTGTGCCTCACCCTGGTGAGGAGTCCAAGTATTTGTGCTTATTTTCAATTTTTTGCATTTTGCAAGTTGCACCTAATCTTCTTTCTTTTTGTAGACCTAAGTTGTCTCCAACTCACATTGCTGTAGCCTTTTAAGGCCAAAAAAGTTCTTTCTTTCCTCTGCTGTAGCTTAATTTCATGCTGCACTAGAATTAAAGAAAACTATGTGCATGCTCAGTCTTATTGCTTCTTCTATTAATGTGTTGTTGGTGAAAGATTTAAGTAATGATGACAGCAACAATGAGGATAAAGAGAGCAGCAATGATAATGACAGTGAAGACAAAGGTGATGACTCTTAAAATAAGTGCAAGCAGTGGTTTCAAGCAATGAAGGAAAGCACATGAGAAATAGACAGCAACAACAATGTTTGTGAGCTTGTGAGCTCACACCTAAAGAGTTCTTCATGGTAAGTCTTTCTTTTCATCATTTTGCTTTAGCTTCAGCATCACTCTCTTACTAGATGTAGATGACTGCCAACTCTTTATGAGAATGGCAATCAAGAATGGTGCTCACAGACTTGCACTTTTCAGTCAACTTTCATCAAAGTCATGCTAAGCTTCATGTGCTGTTGCTTAAGAAAAATTCATAGTCGTGCCTTGTAGATAGAAATTTCGTTTTGTACAATTCACTAAACTGCTTCTTCACTATAAAGAGGAAATTAATATTGCTTTTTTGATCTGTTTTTGTGTGACTTTGTAAGTTTTTTATTGCTAGTAGTCTGTATATATACAGTAGTCAGCATAAATAAAAAATTGTATGTACTTAACAAAGTAAATTGTTTTGTTTTGTCACTATCACTGCAAAATGTGTGAATTGAGATTAACACTTAATAAGTCATCATAGCAGTAACTCCAAAGAGTGTGCAAGGCAAGGAAACACTGCGGCTTTGTTATACTACAAGGTTGTAAGTATTTCAGCATAGTAAAGAAATTTACCAGTGTTTTTATAATTTTTGTGCTTTGCTTTGTTTTTGTCATATCTTTGGGCTTTTTTTTGTTTTTGTCAGTTGTTTACTTTTTCTTTGTCAGTTGCTGATATGTATATTGGTAGTTTGAAATATATTGTTCCTTTTTGCTGTCTTTGCAAGATTATGTCAGTGATGGCTTAGATTGCATGTGCTGAGGTTTTAATCATTGATATTGCTAGCACTGATGTCAGGAAGCTCATCCTCATCTTCTAATTCTGATTCTTCAAGTTCTCTGAGCTTAGTGGTATTGATATCAAGTGTGGTGTTGGGTAATGGAATATGCATGCATGGAAAATAAGGAATTAATCAGAATGCTGCTACTGGATAATGAAGTATTGATCTGTTGAGTTGGCAGATAATGTATGCACTGCCATAGTTGTGGGCAATAACTACAAGTGAGCCAAGGTATCTGGGTTTTATCTTTCAGTTGTGTGACATTTTAATTTTTGTGTTTTGCATGAGTACAAATACACCTCTAGTAAAGTTGTAGTTTTGAATAGTAGCAGCAAACTCTTGCTTAAAGCAAAAGGCAGCTTTGCAGTGGTCAGCAAATATAATACTGTGTAGTTGCTCAAGATGATCATAACATCACTGCAAGTCAATGGCATATCTGATGATAAGGTCAGTAGTCACTAGTATAAAATTAGGTGGTGGTTGCAAATATGTTGCTTTAACAATGTTAGCAGGAAGTAAGGGATGAGTATCTGTCACTGCAAAGTATAGAGAGCAACCCATGTACTTGCAGACTGTGACATGCTTGAATCAGAAGACTGAGTATGCTGATTTGCTCCCATGTTAAAGTGAGATCGCTCTACAATACTATTGGTGCATTTATTGTAACTGGAAATGCAAATGTGGTTGATGTTATACCTTTTTGCTAGGTAGTTTTTAAATAGTGGCACTGGTATGGCAACTGTCAGCAGGATGAGTACTTTGGTTGTTTGATGAACTTGACAGATATGGCAGGTCTTGATGTACTAAGCAATGTCAGTGCTAACTTGTGGCCACTAAAAGTGCTCCAGCAGTGCTGTGCATGTTGCATAGAGGCTATGGTGTCCAAGGTTGTCATGCATAGCACAAAGGATTCTAATTCAGCTGTTGGAATCAGCGACTAGCTTGTGTGCATCAGAATGATCATGTTTCTAAATTTTGCCATGATTAAGGAAGAAGTTCACACCATAGTAGATGAACTTTTTGTACTCATTGTTACTATAACCTTTTAGTTGCTTAAGGTCTTCTAGCCACTTTTTAACCAGCTTGAAGCACTTCTCTTCTAGCATGGCTTTCTTGATCCTAGAGATTGCGTTATAAGTTTGTGTACTAGTGTCATTATAATACTCCTTAAGCTTATCAGCACTAGTAGCACTGTAATGCTCTGACTATTCTTCAAAACTGTCATTGTCTAGCAGTGATATAGTGTATACCCATTCACACATTAATTTTGCAAATAATATCATATTATAGAGGTCATGAACTATATTACTAAAGACTACCAAAATGGTTTTAAGGAGCATACACCAACAGGTTGAAGCAGAAATGGAAAATGAGTTTGAGCAGACTTATACCTACTAGATCAGAGATATATCAGTGATCTACATTGTTCACAATCAAATGAGTGTAGTATCAGGCAGCCAGGCACAGATTGCCTAGGCCAAGAACTTTGTGGAATTTTGGACTGGAATGTTGAGGCTTAGGCCAAAGCTTTCAGATTATGGACTTAAGCAAGCTTTTCATGCAAACCAACAGAACTAGAAGTCTGTCCAGCCAGTTGTGGCATGACAATTTGACCACTGGGTAACCCAAAAACCTAGGCTGGTACATCAGGAGAGTGTTCTAGAATATTGGGCATGTCAAGGTGACTTTTTAGAGACCAGAATAGACAAACCCTTGACTCAGAGCACATGGACAATGTGGTGCCTGATGAGATATTGCCAATCAGGTGCAAACCCTCAACTCAGAGACAGATTAATCAGACCACAACTATATGGGCAGTGTGATACACCCTCTGCTCAGCAGTCTAGACCAAAGATACCCTAAACTCTATGATAACTGGATTGCTGCACATGTATCACATTTGTAGATATACTTATCATACTACCAGTATATAGACTGTACTCATAGTTTAACAATTCAAGTTTCAACTACCCCACTTATCTCCTCTTTTGCATGTAATTGAGAATGAGTGAGCAACATGTTCAGGTAGATTCTGTGTGATTCAAACTTCTATGTGGTGCTATACCATTGTATTAAGGTCTCTGCCAGGATTCTTTGTTTTGCTGTGTGCCTATTGCCTGTGTGGCTTTTGTCTGTGTGACTACTTTAGCCTGTGTGGCAATCACCTTGAGCAGCTGTGTGTGCTCACCCCAGAATACCCTACCTTGTACCTTGTACACCATGTTCCATACTCTTGCTGTAGACAGATATATTCTATTCACTTGGCATACACATGATTTGAAGTGAAGCATGGTATTTCTTAATATCCTTTCCCCAAACTCAGAATCAGCAGTTGCCTTATGCAAATTCCCAAGATACAGAAGAAGCCCATCTCATTTAGATTTGTATTAGTGTTTTACCAACTCTAATATACATCAAATAGTGTTCTTTCAAGTTTGCATATGAAAACTAGCAGATTTATCAGTGGATCAATGCATGCCAATATATACATAAGCACAATAGGAAAACTATTCAGTGATACATGACTGCCAATAGTTGAACATCAGGGTGTCAAAGCATACCCTTAATGTAGCACATATCGACTTGCAAAATGAGGTTTTGTATGCCAATGAGATATATGCACATAGTTTGGAAGGAGTGAAACAGTTCATATAGCTCAAGCTTGAGTTGGCTATAGCAGGACTCATGCTCATTGAGCATAATGGATCTAAAACAATTGTAGCAGCACTGTTTTCTATCTTTAAATATTGGCAAAGGGAATAGCTAACAGCAATGTATGAAGCATCAACAGCTAAGATAACAGGATCAGGTGATTTGTAGTTGATAGGTACCGGTGAGTTTGCTTCTTTCAAAGCCTGAACTAGATCTTTCTGCAAAATGATTTGTAAGTCACTGAATTCAAAGAAAACATCCTTGCATGTGAGCTTCATGATGTAATGAGCATGGTGCATGAAGTTTTTGACAAAGATGCACAGCACACCGATAGAACTCAAGAATATACAAACCTCGGATATTGTTCAGCAGGGGCCTCAGCACTCTAGAATCAAGTGGCTTTCCTCTGGTACATGCCTTTGGGTGTGCAGATGTGACCAAGGATTTTGATGATCAGCAAACAGAGTAGTAGCTTATGGCCTGAAAATGTACCACTGAAATATTTCATGTGCTGAAATATGCAATTCAAACTTAAAAGAACTCCCATAGCACTAGTCAAATATTAGGGCTGTCAGGATGAGTCATGGATGCTCTGTTGATTAGCTTCTAATTTTTTGGTCCTTTGGTGCTGATGTCATCTATGAAGACCAGCATGTAGCATGGTATCTCTGGCTAGAGTATAAAGACAACATTGTTGTGAAAGATCAGTACAGATTTGGTTCAATTCATTGGTAGTGTGACTAAACATAGCATGCCAAAAGGAGTTTGAAAGGTCATGAGATTGTGCAAGGCAGGGTCAATTAGTTGCTCATCATATCCAACATAAAGGTCAAGGGTGGTACCACAGATGCACCTGGCAAAAGATTCAGCAACATGATCAGGAAAAGGTGGGACATCAGAATGGTGGATGGTAATGTGATTGAGTGGCTCAAGGCTTCTTTAACATGCAAAACCATTAGGAGCAGTAAAACAAATTTGAAGGCTCATATATGCCAGTGCTGATCTTGTTTTGTATAATCTTGCAAATTTCAAGCTCAAGTCCTGGTGGTATGAAAATGTTGCACTCTATTCATGGTATGTGCAGTATAGTCAAAATGATGATTAGTGGAAAGTATATTGGATTAAAGCTGCCATGCTCTGAGTCTTCTCAAGCAAAAGCCTTGTTCTGCTTTGTGATGAGGTTTATAAGCATGTTTAGCTCATTGGTCATTAGAAATCTGATGTCATGATCCTTTATGAATTTACCTTTGCACTCAGCAGTGAATTGGTCAGTTAGCACAAATAGCAGCAGATTAAGGTCAGATTGCTGAGGATCTTTCTCTTGATACAAAATGTCTCTGGAATGCTGTTAGCAACTGGTTTGATCTTCAGCACCACTGGCTTGTACTTTTTCTTCATTTGGACTCCTTTGTGCTTGACTGGACCAGATGCAAAGATTTAGGAAAAAGGTTCATCAGTATTGTTTTCAGCGCTAGTTTGGTCAGCACTCATTGTGCTGAATGGAGGATCAAAAGTTTTGTTGTTGCTGTTTTTGCCTATAAAAACTTTATTTTTTGCAGTGTCAGCAATACTACAACTATAGTCAGAAGTTGTATTGTAGTGTGGGGATATGTAGGTAGAAGTCTTTTAAGTGGCACATCCAAGTAAATTGTTGCTAACTAAAAGTGAATCAGTGGTATGGTAGTGAATTGAGGAAATAATTGTGAAGCAATTAAGTAAAAGTAAGCTAGCATGGGATTTTCTTTGGTTTTGGATGTATTATGCAGCAGTGACTGTGTAGAATCAGTGTATATAGAGTGGATATTCTGTATATGTGGGGCAGTATTGGTAGGATTGTTGATTGAAATTGTCAGGGGAACTCCCATTTCACCCCTTATATGGTCACCATTCTCTCTTTTTATTATTTTCCCTTATTCCCCTGGCCTAGCCCTACCTATTGGTTATACTCTCACCCTCTGAGCTGCTCTGGTTCTTCTTGTAGAATGGCTACAAGTTCCAAGTCCCATCATGGTCACTTCCCCTTTTAGTCAGCATATTTTTCAGTGTCAGCCCAGATTGATGCTTAGGTCAGCATTTGATGGATCAAGTGATCCATGGCTGATGGTTGATATGTTTTCCAATGTTGGTGGCTTAACTGTACAGTGGTTTCCTATGCTTTGGCACCCCAGAAGCATCCACTCTGGCATAGGGAATCCTCAGACTTGTTCTTTGGATCTCCCTCTGCCAGGTGTGTAGTTATGCTTGTAGATGCTGTACAGTACTGAATATACTTTGGATCTCCCTCTGCCAGCTGTGTGATTGAGCCATAGCTTCCAGAGGTCACCTTTACAGCAGAACAAGTCTCTGGAAGCCCACTCTTAGCTTGTCTGGAACCTCTCCTCACTCTTCGAGTTGCCTCTTCCCCACCAATTTGCTTACTGTCCCTGTCTGACTCAATGACTCAACCAGCCCCTCTAGTCACTCCCCTAGGGGATCCTGCTCCTCAGAACAAAGCCTGGAACTGCCTGCTTGCTTTAGAAGCCCAGGTGCAAGCCATCCAAGCCTCCCTCATATCAAACTACAGACATCATCTCTTAGTCCCTTCAGGCACTCTTGAAACACCTTCCCCCTCATCACCCAGTGCTTCTGCCTCCCCTTCTTCTGGGACCATTTCCCCTCCAACCTGTTTTGATGTGTCCACTGTGGTATGCACCAAAATTCCCCGCTCTGCACTCCCAGATGCATATGATGGCAGCCGCACCATAGGCAAATGTTTCCTCCAATCCTGTGTCACTTACATTCAGCTTGCAGGTGATGCCTTCACCTCTGACACATTGAAGATTGTCTGGGTCCTATCCTACATGAAGATGGGGTGCACATCAGCCTATGCACTGCATGTGGTTCAGGTGTCCTGGCGGTGTCAGCAGTTTTGCAGATTGGGCCGCATTCGAGGCCAAATTTCATGCTGAGTTCTTTCTCCTTGATCCTGCCAAGATCGCTGCCCTCTCTCTGCATAATTGGGACCAGTATGGCCAAGGGAAGCATACACTTGACGAGTATATTGACTCTTTTTAGGTGTTAGTTGAGCGGGCTGGGCACTTAGATGGCTACCAGCTCTGCCTTACGTTTCATAATGGTCTACACTTCACTCTCATGGACTGTATTGACAATCTGGCTGAAGGTAGGCCTGATGACAAGTGCATTGACTCCTGGCTTAAGGTGGCTCAAGAATAGTGGCAGTTAATGGAGCTGAAATGCGAGTTACACCATCCTCAATCATCTTCTATAATGTCTTGTGTTGTGGTGCCCCTTTGCTTGGCCTTGTTCACCTCCGTCTCTGCCAACCTGTCATCTCACCTCCTCCACTCAGCTCCAGCACATACAACTCCTCCCCCCCAACCATTGCCAGCTGGGGTACTCATGGATGTGGATGCCTCACTTCAACACTACCACACCCCTGCTCTTTCATCGCTGTGGAAAGCCTGGTCACTTCGCATGCTACTGCCCACAAGGCCTCAAGGTTCATTACCTCTTGCCACCTGAGCACGAAGAGCTTCTCATGCAGTTGCTTGCAGTCAAGGACGCCTCTGGGAACCCTTTGCCAGATGCTGTACCGACAGAGTCATCCTTGGTGGAAGTGGTGGGTTCTGCTGCCCCTCTCTTCGAGGTAGAAGAGGATTTTTAGTCAAGCAATGGATGAGTTGTATGCCTCTGCTGCTTGGTGCCAATTGGTTTGCATGTCTGTCTGTAGAATCTGTGAATACATCTCTTGCTGTTGATGCTTCTTTATAGGAAAATGCGACCATAAGCAACCTCTTCAACGTACAAGATACCCCACCAGCTGTAGACTCAGCTGGGCCGCCACCCTCTTCTCCCACCTCATGTTGGTGCATTCCTGCATAGGAATGCTGCCTGCCTCATTGGTATGTTGTTGCCTCTACACCATCCCCCAACTTGCTCCATCTTGATGTTGAGGTTGAGATGACCAACACGCAACAGAACTGTAGTGTCTCTGTGCTATTAGATAGTGGTGCTACAGGACTGTTTATTGATGCAACTTATGTGGAACAACACCATCTCACCACTCACTCTCTTATGCACCCCATTCCCATGTACAACATTGACAGCACTTGTAACAAAGCAGGTTCAATCCATTTTGTCGTTGATCTTGTTCTTCACTACCATACTCATGCAGAACACACTGTCTTTGCTGTCACAAGCCTGGGGAAGCAAGACATGATCCTTGGGTTCACTTGGCTCTAGGAGCACAACCTGGAAATTGATTGAGCAAAGGGTGAGGTGCATATGAGCCAGTGTCCTCAGCAATGCTCTACTTGTGCAGAGGAGGCACAAGAAGAGTGTAGAGCAAAGGTTTGTGAGCATGCCATCACATGCACTTGTTGTGTAGGGCATCTCCTCTTCTCTGACATTGACCTGTTGGATCCCCCCCTGGTGTTCCCTCATAGAGAGGCCCTCTATGAGGTCATTTGGGATAGTGGATGTGAAACCCAACCGGAAGATGGATGAGATGATGAGTTCGCTAGCACTCCAGACCCTGAGTCCCCAGATGAGGCTATTGAAGTAGGTGACCGAATCTATGCTACTACCCTTCTACCTCCCCTGACTCAAGCAAAGATATGGGCCAGTCAGACTACCTCTCAGCACCTGGCCCAGGCATTTGCAGCCAACTCTCAGCTCAAGTCACTGGGTAGTGCAGTTCCTCACCACCTGCAAGACTTTGAAGATGTGTTCTCTAAGGCTTTGTTTGACTCACTCCCCAAGCACAAATAATGGGACCATGCAATTAAGCTCCTTCCAGATGCTGAATACTTTAGCTGCAAGGTATATCTATTAGCTCCTCAAGAGCAGGATGAGCTAGATGCATTCTTGTGGGAGAACCTTGATTCTGGTCAAATACATCCTTCAAAGTCACCAATGGCCTCTCCAGTCTTCTTCATTAAGAAAAAGGATGGGTCTCTACGTCTGGTTCAGGATTATCATGTCCTGAACATGATGACAGTGAAAAACTGCTATCTTCTGCCACTCATCTCTGAAGTCATCAACAATCTATGTGGTGCGTGCTATTCTACCAAGTTGGATGTCCATTGGGGCTACAACAATGTGCGCATCAAGGAAGGAGATGAGTGGAATGGAGCATTCTGAAC
>JAGGAR010024172.1:0-15455 GCA_017657315.1 Termitomyces sp. K1Ag
AACAATGTGGGCGTGACGCGCGTCGCGCAGAGGCCTCCGAAAACGCTCCTTACCCCCGGAACCCGCCTTTACGTCGAACCCGCCTTTACGTCGATCACTTGGTTTTACAGATTCTAGCCCTATGTTTGCCCTATGTCCTTCTTTTGCTGTACTTTGTTTTCTACTCGGAGGCATCCTGACTGCTTGCAGAAAGGCAACGCTTTTCTCCCCTTCTAATGACTTTGCCGAGAGCAGAAGCGCTACTCCTGTCAAGACCTGAATTACAAGCTGGTTGGCGCATGCTAAGTAACTCATGTATTCTGAGCTCGATGAGAGCCCCCTTCAAAGTTGCACGATCACGATCCAGTGACTCAGTATACAATGCCTTCAATCACCTTTAGTAACGATATAAGATTCTACTACACGGACAGTGGCTCACTTCAGAGTCTACGTATGCGATCATCTTCTTCCTTCATGGACATACCTTTCACAGTGGTAGAGAAGACTTTTGCTAACATCGTATGTCAGGCGTCTTTCAACGACTTACGAAGGTTGCTCAAAGCACGACACTTTTTTAGATAATGGTACCAGATTTTTTCTTCCCGCCCTCAAGGCATAGGCCGATACTCTTCTCTTTGACTCTCAAGTCCGAGAGGTCTGAGGGAAACCCGATCTGGGGTGTCTATTGGTGAAGCCAGCGTATGGACCTGTATCTTCGGTTCATGTCTCGAGCAAAACTCAAATGAGATATCTTCCAAGTCCCTCCGTGGTGTCAATCACTTTGTAAGTCCTAACAATGGAGTGTCATTCGTTACTCTGACGTTGCGTCATTGAACAGTTTATATGGGACTATCCGTGTGGCCTTCGACAGCCGTCAGGAAATTGACAGTCACAGACCCTTGGAATCTATCACAGCTTTGCTCCGACGCTTTTGCCATTGAAATTGCTCCGAAGATCTTCAGCTTCAGAAGTCTTTTCGATGAATTACGAAACAAAACTCCATCGGTAGATCTCCAAAGAATTGCATCGCCATCTGGAACACTGGGTACTATGTAGTTAGCCCAAGGAAGTATGGCCTTGATTCACATTGTGTGCTGTTGACGAACACACATTCTTGGAAAGAAGGTTTATCGGCACATAGTCGGCTTCAACGTAGACATCGCGATATAAGGTCCAGCCGGATGCATATGGTCGAGAACTTCGTGTACGTATACTTTACCAATTTTAGATCTCATCCAGTTTTTGTGGGAACACAAAAGTTCAAACCTCCTCATAAATTCGGAACAAGACCTATCTTTAGAGCCAACGTGCGAAGTCCGAGGCTGCACTCAGTAAACACCCGGGATAAGCCAACAAGGAACCTTGCGTGCCCAATCCTCCCACTCCCTCCCAAACGACGCCTTCATCAACCTATCCTCCTCCGGCATACGCTGCAGCAGACTGACCCACATCTTTACATACACCGCCACGAACGCCCCGACGAACGCCTTCCCCAGCGCCGTCTCCAGAATCCCCGACTCGCGTACCCACGAGCCCCTGGAGGCGAACCAGCAGCACAGCCCGACGAAGATCGTCGTGAATGCGGTGTATCCCGGGTGCCGGACGTAGCGGTATGGTCCGCTCGTGATGAGCCTGTGGTTCGAGCGGATGGTCATTTCGAATGTGTAGAATTCGCGAAGAGTGCGGAAGCATTTGAGCCGTAGCCAGCATCCGCCTACGACAAGGAGCGAGCCGAGGATGGAGAGGGGTGTGATGTGCAGGTTGGTGGTTTGCCCTCTGGGCATGAGGATACGCAGCATATGGTTTGTGGTTTCTGGTGATGTTAGGTTTACTTCTGACAAGAGGATCGTTGCTGTTTCTGCTGCTGCTGCGAGCCAGAACGTGTTCTAAATGAAGCAGTCAGTTTCTTTTTTGTCTATCATGAAACGAGTGCAACCTAATACTGACCCTGATGAGCGCTATATACTTCGTGCTGAGATACATGAACAAGGTGGTCTTGCTATCATTTGGTCTGCGTTCATGATCTGTGATAGACGGATTTGGATTTGTTAGCGAGGCTACGACACCATAGGTAGTGACAAATATGAAAGGTATCTTGATGAGAGGGGATGTGAGTGGCATCATCTCCGTATGATCGTCGCCAATATTGTGGGACCGCTCTATAGGTCTGTTAGAACGAAGTTCACAGACACAAGAATGTTTGCTCACATAAGACTGTTAATTCCCAGTGCTTCGGTCACGGATTCCATGCCGCTGTCCATCGTGGTGATAAAGAGTAGCTTTAAGGAGATATTAGTGTCAGCTTTCCTTGTGTAGTACACCGAAAGTCGAAATGTAATCAGACATCGTGGGTAAAGAATTCAGTTCAACGTATTGCGAGATACGAAATTGGCATTGAAGGAGTCATGAATAATGTTTTACAGGATAAATAGATAGGTGAGAAGTGTTCTGGAGAATCAGCACAAGGCAGGTTGGGCGGGAAGGAGCGTGAAGGCATTGTCGAGACGTGTCCGTAGAACATGAGCGCTGACCTTCGGTGCAATGCGATGAGAACAATGATGGAAGAACGGTTCGTAATTGACATCAAAGGTCAGGAGTTAATGCATTAATGACACGAACTTGACTGAAGGAGTGGAATGCGGGGCACGGTTGAGATTTAGGTCCTGGATGGATGAGCTGCTGTGCTTATGATGCAACCAGGCCGTATAGTGGTGACCTAACGAAGTGATGTAGAACGATGATTAATGAGCGCTTGAGCCCTGATGTTCGGAGACTTGTCGGCGACGCACAAACCTCTTGGGACCTCCAAACTCGAAATCGTCAATTGAAGCCGTTGGTGCTGTCGAGTCGAACTTTCAAATTATTACCTCGAGGGCGCTCCCGGGGTGAATATTAAATGGCGAGCTCGATTTGAGGAGAAGGAAGACGAAGGCCAAGGTAAATAAAACGTATTTGAATAGGTTGATATTGCGCATCGGAGGCTCGACGCTGCTCGACGTCAGTCATGCGAATATTAATATTGACCCACAAGAAAGCGGTTCCCAAACTACGCACAAACTAAAATGTCAGACATTGAATATTGAATATTGAGAAGGAATAAAAGGTTACGAATGGACGCACACGATTTTCGGATTTTTAATGACTTGGACATGCGCTTATCTCTCTCTTCCTATGTCTACCCTCCATCCCACCTCTTATTCAAACCGTCTGTGCCGGTCTTTCTCAACGTACCGTTGACGTAGCGTCCCACTGAGATCACGTCGTACGGAGTGCGGTTCATGCAAAAGAAAAAGAAGTTCAAGCAAACATTGGTCAGCAGACACAGGAACAACCTACGTATACTACAAAAAAATCGTGAATGTTACGGTACTTATGGCCTCGGTTCCATTCACAACCATGATTTATACTCTAGTGCGATATCATACATACAATCTCGTCAAAAATTAAGTCCAGTGCATCAGTGATCAAAATCTTTCTCCTCCAACGGTCTTACATTCAAAATTTTCCCCATATGAGTCGGTGTGTACGCCATACCCTTCCTTCGCAGACTGAACAATTCCTTCAAGAATACGACTGGGCTCACAACCATTTGACACTGCTCTTTCATTGCTCCTGTCCGGTTCTCTGGTTTGACAAATCCATCGCTGTCCCACATACTTGGACCTGATTCAGCCCCAATAAGCCCCAGGATCCGGCACAGCCGCTCATAGGTTTCGAAGTCTTTCAAGTAGAGCTGTCCTGCCCATAGGTTGAGCTGCAGCATAGGATCGGGTATAAAAGTCAATGGATCCGGAGAATCTGGCAAAGGCGGTATGGAGAAGAACCTGAGGTCCTCTGTGGACTTCATATTCCGATTGACGCGAGGAGCGTAAACGTGGAGATGAACGTGTTTGCTCTTCCAAATCATCGGTAGAAGCTTGTTGACTTCAAAGGGGCTGAGAACAATGAGCACGCGATCTTTGGGCACGGAAAGGATCCAATTGACGGGTCGCAGGTAGTCGCCAACCGAAATACCACCTTCAATGGTCGTCGCAAAATCTTTGGTAGAAAAGAGAGCTTTGGACCACTCATGTTTCGTTCCCAAGGGCGAGAACAGCGGTATGAACGGAGACTCGGTATGATCGGGATCGAAGATACCTGATTGGATTAGCGACTCGAGGGCCTTGTCGAGAGTTGACGAGGCCGGCTGCACCTTGGCCGGGAGCTCACGCTGACGTTCTCTTTCTGCTTCATGTGACACCTGCCTTTCCTGCTCCTCATCCGTTTTCGGGTCGCCGAGCTGTGAGACATCAAGATTATCGAGCCGTTCTTTGAGATCAGGGAATTGAAACGCGGGGTGGAGGGCTGTAGCCTCAAAATTCAGCTGTGCTTCGTACATTTCTTCAAGAGTGCGTGCATCTCGCTCCTCCCAAGATGAGCGTAACTTCTGCAGAGCGTCTGGAGCGGACGGGTCCCTTTCATGCAAATCCCAAGCATCATTTCGGCGTTTGTATTCGATGCCCTGTTGAGCCCAGTGAGGGAGGTAGTGTTGGATGTGCTGACAAGTCTCCCACATCACCCATCGCAAGATATCTTCCGATCTGATTGTAGCTGAGGAGTCTAGTGGAGACAGTTCGCATGCTCTGATACTTCTATCCACTTCTGGAGGAGCAAAGAATACAACGGACTGCCCCCGGCCTAGTTGACGCATTCGCATACAGCCTAGATGTAACGGCCAGTCATCATCGCAATTAGCATCTGAGAAAACCCATGCTCACCTTGTACCAAGCGATCCTTCGTTAGTTTCGGTCCCAATGTCACAGCAGCTCGGAAATTGATTGGAAGTTTAAGATCGGTTCCGCGGGTATGGGCATCATCGAGATAAACAGCACATAGGTCCAGTTTCTGGCGGTACGGTGATGTCACAAACTTCTCGACATGGTGGTCTTGGGACATCACAACGAGTTCGTCGCTATTATTGAAGTAAACGATGGCATGGAGATCCGAGACTAATGAGAGCCATCTAGAGACCAGCTCGGTGTTTTGCATGTCCAGCATCTGAGCTCCGACGTCCAAGAGAACACGGACTGGTGGCGTCTGCTCCACGAGGCGATCCAGGAAATCACTTCCAGTCGGGCTATGTCCATCTCTACCCTCGAGGCAACGATATGTGTCGTTCTCAGGTCGAAGGAGGATGCTGAGGACCTTTGCGTTTGTAGCGAGCTGGCCGAATGGATCATGGTCACCCTCAACAATTTGTTGAATGGACGTCGGGAGCAGGTATTGATTGTCATTTGTCCCGCTAAAGCCTGTGGTTTCATGAGTTTTCGTCTCTGCCAAGTCCCAGGATGAGGTGGAGAGCTTCTTGGGGAACTGTTTCGCGTATCGCGGGAAGACCACATTAGACAGGAAGAAGTCGACGACAGCCTTATTCTTCCGGAAAAGAGGCCCTAGTATTGTTTTGCGCTGATTTTCATCGTCCAAATTCACACCCTTAATGTCACGGAATGGGAGGGGAATTTCCTCTCGACCAGAGACCCATTCCTGAGAGATATTCGATAAGCTAGGGTTCCAAATTAAGAAATTCTGATACTTACGGCGTATTCGAGCGAAGGATCATCAAGCTTGAACAAGAGCTCAAAACTTTTATCCAACTGTTCCTCTATAAGCCCCCCATAGTAATAGCTCAGGCAAGTCAGAAGCAGTGCAACATCTGGATGCCCAAAATCTGCTCGGAGTGAAGGGAGATCCTTGGCACGATACGGTACTGCAAGAAGAGTACGAGTGAGATCGAGACCATAGTCTACCCTCCATCGCTTCTCCCGAAGCACGAATTGGAGCAGACCATGACCCAGAAGACCGCGGTAGAGTAAAAGGTGCTTCCATGTGCTGCTGTCGTGTACAAAGGTACGAAAGGTTTTGAACGCAGTGGCTTTCCTGCGATGGCCTCTCACGAAGTCGGAAGCCGTCGGGCGAATGTGACGAGGAATTAGCTTGAATTGATCGTTTGACAAGACATCCGAGACCACTGAGTCAATTAAAGCCTCTCCTGCTTCGCTGTCAAGGATTCGTATGATAGGAAGGCCAAAACCCTCAGTTGAGTGAACCTCTAATCCTTCTGGATACATGAGTTGAATTGTGTCTACGTTTTTCAGAGCGTAGCCAATGACTTCTTGAATGATCGTCCACCGATCTGGATGACCGTCCATAGGTTCTTGGAGTCCACTGGTATAAACCAACTGATAAGTGGCTCTCAAAATCTCGTCACTCTCGTCCAAAATATCTCTTGACATGGATGACAGCCAACGGTACGATTGAAGGAGGCATTCTGCAGCTCTGCCATACGTCCCAGCAGCTAAATCAATGCCCATGAGCCTGAAAGAAAGAATATGCTCCGGCTGGATGACCAGTATTCCTTTTTCACGCACACAAGTTTCATAAAGTGATTGTATCTGCCTCAGGTACATCGGTTCAGGTTTAAAGTCACGGGAGAACGGCAGATAGAATATCCGGCGATTAGTGAAGCCAGTCAATCTGCGTACAAGAAAGTCGAACATTTGATTGACCAGTGGTTTTAAAGTGACAACGCGCACAAGCCGTTGTCCGTCGGCAAGCGCAGAGGAAACCAGAGGCACTATGACCGACGATTTACCCTCGCCCATGTTGAGTTGTGTCAGCGAGTTTTGTCTTGAACGTGGCATAATCATCTCCTGTGCGATGCAGTTCTGTACAGGGCGTACGGTGAAGTTGGAGTCAATCTTTTGACATGTCTGAGCCCAAGCCGAGATGATACAATGCCAAGTTGAAAGGAGGCTTACCTGTATGAGAAGCCATTCGGGGTTATTGAAAGATTCATCCATCTCATAGCCCACATTGTTAAGTTCCTTCGAGAGGTCATCTTCATTGTCAGAAATTTTGGAGAGAAGTGCTCGGCGCGAGCGTTGTAGTTTCAGCAACCTTTGCGCAAGTGTGATAATTGCAGCTTGCCAGCCCGATGGTAATACATGGAGCTTGTCCTTTGAAAGTAGGTAGAGTAGCGATTTGATCGTTGGAATTGGCCACTGGCGCGCGAGGGATTCGGCAACCTCCAATAAAGTCCTAGGGAACAACATCATCCTTAATGTCTGACAAGCATTGTTATATTCAAGACACCGCAATTCATAGTCGTGCTCCAAGAAATGGCGAGAGATTGCGGACCCGATGGGGACAGAAGTACTTATCGCAGGTCCACGAAGATGCTGTAGGCTGTTCTCCAGCGCATCACCATATACACGATGAAGAGCTTGTGAACTTTGTCTGTACTGTCCTATGAGATCCTGCAGCCTCGAGACTTCAGAAATAACGGGAAGGGTTTCAACGTTCGTCTGCTTTTGGTCTGCATGTGCTTTAACAGGAAGCACGAGATATGAGATCAATTGGCCATGTGGTTCACCACGCAAGAAAAGGTCATACAAGGTGGTAGGAAGGCATCGCTGGGTTTGCAATTCCACGTGTGGCAAAGAAGGAACCTGATCGGAGTCTATCGTCACGGTTGACGGGATGGGGGTAGGTAAAGCCATATGTATCCCATCTAAGACGGCTTGAACCCGCTCAACATACTCTTGAAAGCGCATATTTGAGAACCATCCAAGGAATGCCAGCAGGATTTCGGTTTCCAAACCTGAAGAGGACAAGTTGAGCAGGTTTAGATGTGAAGGACGTGGAATGGATGGCGCCTTGCATGGCCACTGCTGAATCAGATGGTTCACGACCTCTTCAACCTGATCATGAGTTTTAGATGTCCAATATGCCTCGCGGCGAGTATCATATTGATAATCATTTTCGTCCATTCGTCGAGTTGGTAGATTAGTGGGAGGTGATAGTGAGTACCTGTTGAGAATGTTGATCAAGGTCTTTCTGTTTGGTTTGAGGCCAGATCTCAGATCGAATGTGCGACCCGGAGGAGGGTCAATATAAGTGAACTCAGGCAGCCGCGCAAATGAGAGGAACGTTGGTAGGAGCCGTATGATCTGATCGTCGTGGAAGGATGTATAGACCATCAGTGAAAGCACTAACGCTATCCTGGAAATTGATGTCTCTGATGATTGTTCGAGTTGTCGGCACATTTGGTAGAATGGCAGGAAGATGTCAGAGAGCTTGGGATAGATGAATCGGCAATACGAATCTGATGGCCAGGACTCATTATTAAAAAGTTGGATTGCTTGCAGCCACTCCCAGAGATTGGACACAGTGTCTAATTGACTGAGTCTGTGGTGTGCAAAGGCTGAAACATTGGCAGTAATTGAGCTGATCTCCTTAGCATGATTACGGCCATATGAAATTCGAGAATTCTTTGATGAAGGATAAAGCACATCAGAGTAGGAACGAGGAGCCTTTCTTCCTGGAACGTAGAGTCCAGATGTACGGGAATCAAAGCGGGCCACCAGGTGCGACTCCGTATGATGAACGGCACGACCTTTATAAGTTCCTATCCCTATGGAACTGAGCTGATGTTGGAATCCAAGTATATCCTCGACCCGGTACAAAAAACCCCAATGTTGTGCCAGGGGCCCAGGTTTGCCCCATTTAATCATCTGTAGTGTGTCTAAATGTTTTGGATGCCATTTGAAGCCTGGCGTGAGACTTGCAATATCATGAAGGAGGTTCGCTTCCTCCGCAGTCAGATCATAAAATGAGAGGTACCTTGCTGACTCCAGTTCGCAGAGAGCCTCCTCTGTACCCGTGCGCTCAGTAAGATCATCTGGAAGCGGGAATGAGGTGCATGCATGGAGGTAGATTTTGTACATATCGCTGAGCAATGTCGTCCCTATCAAGCGTCCTAGAGAAGCATCAATTTGATACATGAAATATTTTTGGGGCGCGTCGCCGAGCGAGATCCTGATATGAGTATGATCGTGGTAGTTCTCTCCAAAGCCCACCGTACCGAACGGAATGACAACACAACGAGAACCAGGAGCTCCTGTCCTTGTTTTGTGTTCGGATTTGTCCCGCAGTAAGAGTTGATTGGACAAACCAAACATCGTTCCACTTGACTGGTTGAGATCCACCACCATGTCGCGTACTGTCGAGCACTCCAAATCATTGCTTTTATTCACGAAAAAGGCCATCTTGTATCGCGGTAAGTTGACCAAGAGGGTATCTTTCCCATCGAGAATCACATGTATGTGGTTGGGAATCTCCAGTGGCTCAAGGCGCTTCGTGATCATACCAAACGTTGTGCTTCGAACGTCCACCATCCGCGAGCCCTCTCCTTTCCTCAATGTACCAGAACCATTCTCAGGACTAAAGGTCAAGCACCAGTTGTTGTCGGAAGACTTCCATAAGGATTTAAGAGGATGAAATGTGATACGGCCAACACTTGAAGCCGGTGATACATGCAGCCAGTGAGCATACTCAGTGATGAAGGACGACGGGAAATCTTGGACTTTTCCTTGATTGAAAACTGTATGAGGGACCAATTCGAAGAGATCAGCCCCGACTTTCGCCTGAATTATCAAGCTTTCACCGGATTCAGGGAGACGGAAATGCAGCTAGGGAGAAGAGATGGGTCGTGAGACCGTAAATACCTTTAAAAAGTGAACAAAAACATACAAATAAATTGGGAACAATAATAGCATCACGGGTAGCAAAGTGCATAGCGGGTAACGTTGATGGGACAACATCAAGTAATTTCTAGTATTTTGGTATCAGCATTCAACATCCACTGAAACGGGTTTGGTTAATCACATACGTGTCCCAAGATACGATTGTATGTTTTATGGAGGATCACTGACGAAGGAAGGCGTCCAAGGGGTTTCCCATCAATTAGCAAGGTTCCATTAAAAAGGTTGTAATGGACTATGGACTGGGTGGCCATGGATGTATCCAGGATTGTAGATGTCATCCACCGCTCGTTAGGAGCAGGTAGTCGTTCCCATACCGACCCTGGTTGATAATCTGACCAAATAGCGAGCACAGAATTATCAAAGCCCACTCTACTAGTTTCAATCTTCTCCCATATGATGGGTGTTAGACGCTGGGACAATCTTCTATCTCGAGCTAGCGCAATGGCTAGTTCGTCAGGTAATTTATCCAGCGGGGTATTGTCCTGGACTTGAATAGCACACTGAATAAAAATGTTGATGTCTTCGTTGACAACAAGTAGGCGGTCGAGATGGCATTCATCAACATCGTAAGTGGCACGACATGTAGCTGCAGCTGAGCAAATACGTTGTCGCATAAGATTGATTATGGCCTCGTCATCTCTGCTTTTGATATCTTGAGTAAGGCTAGCTACCCATGAAAACGCAACCTTCCTAGCCGTTCGAAGGGTAGAGCAAGCCTGGACAACAACCGTTTCTTCAAATTGAGAAGATGCAAGTAAGCGAGAGGTGAGAATTATTAGGGTGTGCAGGGTGTGGATATGATGCCAGTTGCTTTCAATACTTGAAAGCAAGTCATCGATTTCAGACAGGAGGACAAGGCTAAAGTTGAGTTGAGTGAGAATACTATGCCACTCAAGTTCTTCTCCCTCAATATTCCCTGTTTCCAGTGCAGCTTGTATTATAAGTAGATGAACCTCGAAGTGATCAAAGGAAAGGGTTCGAGCTCGAAGATCTCGTAGGATATTAAGCCACTGTAACCGTGGTCCACTACGCAGTGTTCCGAATGTGATATGCTCGTGCACGTTGAATACAGGTCGTACATCTGCCTGATCTGCAAGTGCCTGGTTGGCAGAATGCGTCGTCTTCTGCATTGCATACTGGAGGGTATAGTACGGACTTGACAGATGTAGCCTGAATTTGCACAACTGGTCTATAGCACAGTCTTCAAACGACTCCTGAGTCCAACGCCGCTGCTTCGTGTCGAACAAAGCACAGTGTAGATTGTTGTCGACGAGGATCGAAGCATCACTTGCAACATCTGCAACACGCTGGGTAGAATGAGAATGGTGCTTAAAAGGCTTCTTGGATGATGCATATGTTATTCGTGACTGGGGTTCACAATAGGTATGTAGGTCCGGGTAGTGAGCGAGTTCAAGTGCCATGGGGAAAGAAGCTCCAGTGCCAGAGAGGTTTGGGCGACAGAAATCATATAGAACCGTGTATGTGATTGTCCTCCAAGCTTGAAACACTGGAGGGCATTGAAGTTCAAAAACAGTTGCCTGAGCAGAGTGCGTATCCTTGGGAAGTGGCCATTCGTGTACTTGGATTTTCAGTCCAGAGGCCCGACGCAATAGCGAACACTTTTCGCATGTCAATGGACGATAATAACCAGACCGATAACAATCATGTTCTATTTCTTGGGCATCTTTGTTGAGTCGGCTGTACTCCGCTCTCAAGCGTTCAAGCTCCCGGATCTTCAGGTCCCGTTGAGCTTGAGCGTCATTTTCTATCTTTTGTTTGAGTCGCATGAGTGACTGGGAACTGAGGTAATAACGAATCGCAAAAGAAGATGCCGAAGGTCTATCCGAGTCATTGAAAACAGAGCCATGGACAGCACGGCTGTGCCTCTCACGAAGGTACTTTCGGAGGGAGATGAGACTCTGAATTGAATCAAATCTTCGCAATAGGATCGGATCTAGGATTGTCTCTGAAATTTCGGGGGAATAATCGGCAAGTAGAGGGTGATGAACAATCACCATTCGATCAAAGGCTGACCACAGTAGAAAAATGGTCAGAAACATCAGAGATTGATCTTCTGGGTTGTCCTTGTACTGTCTCTGTGCGGTAGTGGCATAGTCAAGGATGCACTTCCCAAAAGCAATGCATGCCAGTGAATCGGAACCATGTTTGGCAACCCAGCTATCGAGGCGTTCGGTAGCAAACTGTTCCATGTCTGCAAGGGCTACAAAGGGGTCGCTGGAAAGAACCTTGGAGACAATCTCGGGCTGGAGGAAGTCGTCATCATTCAAGCGACGAGCCTCCGATGGTTGGAAAACAGGTTTAATGGGATGAGAGGTGGGTTGTTGGAGACGGGAAGAGAGGTAATTCTTGGAAGATAGCATGGATATTCTGGTATCTCCATGCACATCAAGGGTTTCAGGTGACCAGGGGGGTGAAAGGGCCTGTTGACTGCGAATAAATTCCCACCTCGTCTCCAAAATCTCTTTCACTTTCCCAACCGCTTCAATAGCCTTGTTGAGCAGTGGGTCCAATGCCGCACCAGAGAGTTTACGAAGTCTGCGAACAATCTTATTCTGAGTGCAGACGAGCAGGTCCGTCGAGAGGTTTTGGCATTCATCGCTGGACAGTACGACATCCGCAAGGAGAAAGATGATGAAAGATTTGAATACCGTTTGACCGTCAGGGCTCATACGTCGAAGAGTGGTCTGAAGAGCGACACGGATGACCAGCCAGAGAGGTGACCTCCGCCATGGCATTGCGTCAGCTGTATCATCCAGCATGATCTCGTTGCGAACTCGTTTTTCAACTCTCTCGATATCAGCAGGTCTGCTGTTGGGAAACCCTCGCATCATGGAGGGGAGAAACTGTACGATATAGTGTGGGTCGGCTGTCTCGTGGTCTTTGTCACCGTCGGGATCGATCTTGGACGCAGTCAATTCCATTTCAATCTTGACAGCATCCATATCGGCGAGGAACTTGATTATTTCTCTTTGAAATGCAAACGATGCAGAGCTATCGGCAATTACGAGTGCAGGACCGGGGAACGTGCGTACAAGCCGGCCTTTTGTCGCCATCACCTGTCCATTTGGAGGGTCGATTTCGAAACACTCGTACAATGTCTTTCCTTCCAGTCGACGGACAAAGACGCAAGCGTTCTGAGTTCGAACAGGAATGACGAGCATTTCTAAAAATGTAAAGTATTAGAGCTGGAAGTGTAACAATTGGAAGATCCAAAATTTTACCTCCTTCAGTCAACTGAGAGACAATGTCTGGCAGGGTGTGTTTGTCCAGAGTGCTCGCAGAATATATGGACCGTAAATTTTCGAGCATCCGTACAATTGGTCCCCATCGGACAGCATCGAACAACAGAAACTCAGCAAAGGCCTTCACATTGCGTATGACAAGATCAAACAAAGCCAGATCATTCTCCATCGACGAATCCCTTGACTGGGGGAGTCGAGGGGGCAGAAAAACATGATTGATGATATATTCTAAAAGAAGCTTCTCACTCATCTGGAGATCACAACAATCAATCAAGTCAAGAGGATTGTCAGAGAATGCATGAAATACGGGAAGAGAAATTCCAGGGCCATACCTTCGCTCAAAGTCAGTATTCAAGATGAGTGCTGTGAACGAAGAACAACCAGAACAAGAGACACTAGGCTCAGCTATCGCCTCATGGCTAGATAAACCCATTCGCACCGTAGACGCTGTCAAGTTGGCGCTAAATCGAAGGACGCAGAAAATTTTGAATGCAGCATGCCTAGTTGCCGACATGTTTGGTCCCTGGGTAAATCGGTCAGAGTCTCCAAGAAAGATCAGACTTGAATAGTCAAGTCAAGTCCAAGGTTGCGATCTTAGTAGTCATTGAGTGTTTTATGAACGCCCTGCGCTGGTGCAAGTACCTACACTGCGTACTGACCTACAGTGTTTCAATGGAGTTCAGATTTTTCTTCCCACGGTCAATACACAATCGACCGTCTGTGATCACTCTGTTAAAAACTTCTCCGAAGGGAGTAAACTTAATTTCTATATCGAACATAATCATGGATCCACAGTTCTAATCTAAACCCTATAATACCACAACGAAGGAGGTAGCACATGTACATCTCGGGATTTCACTCCAAGAAACCGCAAGAAAAGAAGGACCAACCACTATCCCCCTTCCTGTGCGCCCCATTCGTGCCCTCCCACAAAGTAGTCAAACACGTCTCTGCCAGTCTCTGCCCCATCGACCTCATTTAGCTTCCTAGACAACTCCGAGTCAGTCACCACCACTCACCACAGGAATGATTTCCGCATTCTGCTTGAAACATCTCAGCGCTCAGCGTGAGGACGCGTGAGAGTGGGGAACGAGTAGAAGCACCGGCGGTGGAGTAGGAGTAGCGCTTGATAAGGTTCTGCCAGAATGGTGAGTTAGGGTCAGTGATGCAACATAGACTCATCAGCATTGTGAGATCACCTGCTGCCTCGCCTGGGTCCTATCCGGGTTTTCAGCTATCGTCGCATCTTAATTTAGGCCCTGTTCATCATGTGGTTGTAAAGACGAACGGAGAGTCGACGTGCCTCGGCAGATTTGACAAGCTATCGCATCAACCGATTCCTGAATCCTGTCGGTGTATCGTGACGTAAATGCCCTGTGTCGTTATTGAGTGTGATGAGGGATGCAGGTGTGATACAGGGCAAATGCCGGTTGGGCTAAACGGTACGCCGGGTTAGATGATGGGTCTAGCTTCGTCCCTGCATTCAGAGAGTGGAAGGTAGGAGGCTATAGGTATGGAAGGATGGGACACTTTTAAAATGTCCCTTATTGAGACAGGATGCGGAACAACGGTGGGGGTGGGAGTTCCTGTGGATTAGTCGGAGAAAAACGAGGAACAGGTAGTTAGGGTGTCGACTTCGGTCTCTTCGAGCTTCCGAGAGGATGCGGCGAGCGAAGGAACAGATGGGCTCGAGGTAAAGGTGGATGAGCTGTGCCTTATGACCGTCGTACGAGTTTTGACGTCTGCAAGATGAAGATGGTGGACGGAACTAAAGAGTAAGTTGAGCAAACGTGAGGACTAACGAGGACTGCGGAAGGACTAGCCTGCTTCTCTTGGTAAAGATTTTCAATGATGAAGTAGGCTTAGCCGGACGTCTGAGGGCTTTTGTCCTGAACCAGGTACATAATCTGCATATCGAAGCCGAAAAAGATGAAGAAGATGATGGAGGACACAGGGATTACCAACCAGAAGACCATCATCATCCTAAGGAACTGCGGAGAGATAAGTACGCGACTGGTCGACGAGAACTTAGAGTGAACATCGGCCCGAGTGGAACAAGGGCGCCAAACGATCATGGTGGGGATAACAGAGAGGTACAGCGTGCCTGACGTCCAACATCCTCGAGAATGTCAGAGCGATGGCCTCGAAGCTTGCAATTCCCAGTGCCAGTGAACAACGAAAAGTTGGGCCAGTCAATGTCGGACTTGGAGGCTCGGAACCACATTGTTCTGTCCTCGGATGATTCCGACTCATCAAGGAAAAGGCCGGACAGCACTGGCCACTCTTCGAGATGACCGGCTCGTCCTGGCCAGTGACGAAAACAATGAGGACGTTCGACGGCCACTACACCACTAATGAATTATATAGCATTGTTAGTCCTGCCATTTTACTCACCCGTATAAATACTCCCTCTCTTCGAGCTCTGGTTCTCAACAAGTTCTCAATCACGATCTGCCACAGATTCTGAACCCACTCCAGTCTATCCACTCTCGAGTTTGACAACTTCTTAAATCACCTCCCTCTCAATGGACTCATTCACCATTTTGTCATTCGAGACAGTCTCCGGCGCTGCCGTCGAGATCATCGATGTCGAGGTCCCCCTCGACGAGGACACCTTTTATCGTCCTCC
>JAGGAR010024173.1:0-15432 GCA_017657315.1 Termitomyces sp. K1Ag
GCGTGGTTCACGCAGATTTTTGCTCAATCCAATCCCATCTTGACTGCTTGTGAGCCTGCTTCTACTCTTAAATACCCTTCTCTTTTTGCTCTATCTAACAACTCTGGCCTCGTTTGTCCTCCTTCAAGTTCCCAAACCATCGAAACATGAAAACATCAAAATGATGTTCATGTCCATTCCCCTCATGGCCGTCTCTGCCTCCGCCATGGCCAACTAGGAGATTTGCTCGCCCACCTCCGATGTTTGGTGGGGTACATATACTTATGTACACGTTGTACTTCGAAATGCGCTGACGTGCTCAATGTCCAGTTGCACAACCAATCAACACACTCTCGTGGTCATGCAAAGACCCTGCTGCTCTTGATTCCCTTCACTCACCTCTTCTCTTCCGTTCCCTTCCTTCAGTGGCCTGTAACTTTTTCCGGTGCTAACAATCCAAGTCTCCAAGCAGGATCCAAACGTCTTCACCGGCCTGTTGCAATCATTAGCAACCTCAAGACTTTCAACTGCTCAAGAACTACCCAGCCCGACCAAAGCAGCTTCGTCACTCCAGGAACAGGCTACATCATCCAGTTCGTCGATCCGTTGAATTCGACCGAGGTGTGTTTGCCATTCTCTCCTTGGCTCTTCTATCCCCTCACCCGCTAATCACTACAAGACGTCTAATACCGCCTTACTCCCAGGTCTTCATAATCTCTGACCCCTTCGAGATCAGACCTTTCAGCTTGCTCTACTCCACCACGACAGCGGGCCTGGAGCCCGCGTCTCTATCTGCCACATCTGCGACAGCCTGAAAATTGATACGCAGGAAGGTTGCGACAAGCGCTCGTTGAGCGCTTGCATGGTATACAACTTCTGAACGGAAGATCCAGTAATTGCCAGTGGGTTTGTTCGATTGAATCATGTATTCAAAAATTTACAGTCATCCCTCATGTACACACAATTAAGCAAAATGCGAGTATAATACACACCCATAGGTCAGCACTTACGTGTATGTAGTAAGCGCCGATACTAATGTAGTTTGGCTGCTCCTATCCGGACCATCCTCCTTTCCAAATGGTCGAAAACTGTCTCTATTCCAAGCTTTGATGTTAACATGATCGGGTATCGCTATATAATAATCTTCTCGACGGTTTCCGTATCCTAAGTTTCAAAAACGGCTCGAGATGTCGATGCCTTCACGGTGAGCTGATAACAGGCATGAAAGCAACATGAAGTTAAACACCTTGCTTTAGAACAGACGCTGATGCAGGTTGCGAGAAGAGGGTATGGAGGACTTATAGATGGCCTTCGGCGAGTCTGTTTGGTGTTGAAGATGGCGTCAAGGGCTAGTTTACACACGGGGGCGGAATCTCAATGGGACGCGTTCCACTCACGTGGGTCTTTATTGACATCATTTGATTCTGACCGTTGGTTTTCACGAACATCGACTTGAATCTTGGACTCACGCAGCTCGTATGTCGCTCTCCCGTACTTTCTGCCTCCTTCCAATTGCGAGTGGTGAGATCGTATCACCGCGCTAGTCTCACCGTTCTTCCACCGGCGAGTCTACGACAATCAAAAACTCCTGCGATGGGCGGATATCTGAAGCAGCGGGATAGTAAAGCCAGTGTATCCTAGCGCCTTTCATCATTTTGACAATGCATTTATCTAACTCATTTCTCAGGGTTCCTGTCTGCCTACTTCGTTATCTTCTTGTCGAGTTCGCTCGCTCTCACGACTTGATCTGAGCCAACACAACGGACCTTGCGATTTTCTGGTTCCACCCCAAGGCGCATTCTCGTTCTTCCAATCGTGCCATCTTCAGACACCTCCGTACCCGTTGCGTTGGATCCTCTATGGGAAGCACCTTCAACGCATCACAATCACTGACATCCCGTACCACCCATTAACAGTACACTTCCATCATCCATTCGAGCTCACGATGTTCCGCGTGGGGGTCATCAATCACCATCGTCTCCTGCCTGCCCTTCAGCACGTCATGTCTCCCAGGCGTTGGCACCTCTGAATTCTCAGTCTCAAATTATTTGAGCGGCGGAGGACATTCAAAACCAGCTCTGTCAGTATAATTTCGATCCCCTCCCCTTGTACGATGCTTGCTAATCTTAATGATAGGGTTTTGGACAGCGGATCTCACCGGTTTCTTAGATGCCCATTCGATCTACCACTTCTCTTCAAGTCCTCCCATAGTCCGTCTCGTGTATCTAATTCGTCCTTCATCGACTCGCCCGCTTTTCGTCGAACTTCGGAATTTCTTCTTCGACGAGGTGTCACGTGATACCCTCGATATGTTCGACTCGGGCTGTTGCAAGGACGTTCATAGCTGGATGGGTATTTGCGTTGTCGATCGATGGAGGAAAGGCTTGCGCTGCTTCACCGAAATTGGGAGGTACCTGGCCATGCTCATCCGCTCGCGTTTTTCGATCTAAGCTTCGCCCGATCAAGCCTTCACCTTGACCTGGAAGGTATGATTGATCAGCGTGGCTTTCGTGGCTGTGGAATTTGTTTTAGGATACACATGTGGTCCTCTTACGACGGGCACGAGCGATTTCTTTTGCCTTAGTTGAGGTTGTCGTTTTTCTGCCCTTGTCTGGCGTGGCTTCCAATTCCTTGTTGCATGCCTCTGGCTTCCAGTACTGGGCTAATGCCACAGTCGCTGACAAGGGATCCATCGCACAGCAGGTGCATGTCATCGACTAGGCATCGTTGTCATGATACTCGACCATGGACTTACAGAGGTTCTGATGACTCATCCCGGTTGAAATTTCAGTATACGATTGGCCTCTCGACACGTCTTTCCTGCCGAAAATGCTTACTAATTATGTGTTGATTAGTCTCCGTTGCCATCTCCATACACACATTATCTGCATATCGTACCACCCTCGCATACACACGTAGAAGATCTGATTAATATCTGTTGTTAATCACACCGCCTTCTCTACGAGCTCATAGACAATCTCAATCGCACGCTTGATTTTTTTCTTACTGCTTCTCGGGTCGCCTGCACTCTGCTTTTTCCACCTGGCCCGCATCCTTCCAGTCCTCCGTTTAACCACGAAAACTCTTCACTCTACATGCTAGGCTCATATTTTTGCCATAGATGTCCTCGTTTCCGATCGGCTTTTCTGGCTTTTCCGTCGGCAGCTGCGCCAATGTCACTCGGAGCTCGGTGAGAAGCCGCGCTGCATCTGTATGCTTTTTCGACAGCGGGATGCGTTTTGATGGACAGGGCATGAGGGGTAGAGATGCAGAAGGGCGTATAAAAGAATGGATGAGGAGAGAGGTGCTGTGCATGGCTTTGATGATAGTATGGATCTTGTCTGGGTCAGGTCCCACAAAGCCGCCAGTGATACCTGCAGGCTAGGCACGTATGTGAGATGTCGGCCAAGTATGGAGACTCTACGATAATTCACCGTACTGCAGCTTCACCACGATGCACAAACCTTATGTAGCTTCAGTCTCCCTTGATCCTTGTTATCATCGTAATAGGTCGAGAGCGCCATTTGTGCTAGCGCAGCATTTTCTTAGGCCTACGGCTCATTGTACAGTTTTGGCTCGCTAGCGACATTTGAGGCGTTCCTGTTCATGAGGGTTGGTGAGGCAAGGTAGGAGCAATGGAGGAGCAGGTGGAGTGAGGTTTGATGATGGTGAACTCGAAGGAGGGTGGTTTCAATACGTCATTGGGAAGAGTAGTCTGGTGAGAGGATATGAGCGTGTATTCACAAAGGGTAGGAAGATGCAGGAGCGATATTTACAGATAATCGGGTATGTCTAAACGTAAACAAAGGAAAAGAACACGGAAATGAAAAGGGAAAAAGTCACGTACAAGATGATATACCGTCCCTCAACACTCAACTAACGCGAATCGTTCGTATAATTGTGGGTGATCCTTCATCATGAAGGGTTTCACATCCCGTGCCAAAGTCAAGGCCTTACAGAAAAATGTAAGATCACGGTTTGTGGCTGCTGGAAAGAGTCAAGAAAGATCAACATGATCATGATATCTGCTTACTGCTCGAAGGAAACATGAACATGTCCGTCCTATGTGGTTCCTGAAACCCTATTTCCTTGCCAATCAGAACGAGGACGTAGGTTCAGTGTGCTGAGAGAGTTTGATGCGACGGAGTCACACATATATTCAGAGGAGAGGATTGCGGCGGACACCTGGTCGAGTAAAAGGTTAATGAATCACGTTCCCGGCAGGCTGGAGGGATCAAAAGGGACAAGAAGGTGATACTGCCGAGGATAGGCAGAAAGAACAGACATCCAAGAAATTGATGGAAAGTGTTGATGGAGGTGTGCGAGTCTAGAACAGGAAATCTGTCAAAGGAGATATGAAGTTGATGTTTTCCTGCCGATGCGAGCTGCGAGCGAGTCGGAGCGAGTGAGGGGGTCAGTCAATAGAGATCGTCCCTGAGCCTGGCGAGTGTCCACCAATCAAGAGGATACTGTGGGGCAAGAGCTGGAGAGTAGTGTTTGGAACTGCGGGCACAGGATAAGCAAGGTGATCGAGCGTGAGTGGCAGGAGAGAGAAAGATGTCACGTGATGGTCAACGAAAGATCAATTTTCGAAAATCGCCTTGATCTACACCGTGACACATTACAAACACATCGTCATTCACTGTTGCTAAGGTTCGAATTGTTTGTTGATATCAAAGCAGTTCCGTGTCAAGCCAAACAATTGGCGCAACATTGACCAATTCTTCAGCAATGAATGCAGACAGCGTCCTCACAACTCCGGAACTACTCTCACGCATTTTCTGCTTTTCGGACAGGAGCTCAGTTGCGAAGAGTATGCGAGTTTGTCAGTTCTGGGAGGGTGTGGGGAAACCTAGTATATGGCGAGATTTGGATCGACCGTACGGTCTCATAAGCCTCTTACAAAAGCTGGCAACGTGGAACTTCGAAGAGCTATTTACAGTGAATGATTCTGATATCTGCTTGTTTGTTTTCCTTTATAAGCTTAATCGTTCTTTCTTCAGGTACCGCCTCATCCGGACTGGTCACAATTTCTTCAATATGCAAGCCTTGTCCAATATCTATACGTGAAGGGCGAGGGCCACCTGTCGCCACACAGGGACAGAGTACTTGCATCAATCCTAGAGTTTGTGTCTACAGCTCGGCCTGCCTTTGAAGTCTTTCCAAACCTACACACTCTCAGGATCGATGTGGACGATCACCAGTACATTCTCCGGCCATCACTTTCCTTACTACACTCAGGTGTAAGGCGATGGGCCATTGAATATCTCGTGCATCCCTACCACAAAGAGCCATTACGCATCGTACTCCCTGTTCAGCGATTATCTAGTCTGGTATGTGTCGAGATTGGGAGAGGCATTGAAGTCCATGATTTTCTCATAACTTGCGTCGGTCTCGAACAACTTCCTTGCCTTGCAAGCATCGTCCTCCCTTCGTATCATGTCACATCTGGTGTTTTAGAGGCCCTGTCTGGATTTCCAGTCCTGCGAGAAATCCGGACTAAGGACAATGATGGAGGTTATGGTTCTTGCGATATGAAACATCTCCCCTTACGTCTTCTTAGAGGTGGAGCCTTTCCTATGCTATCATCACTGACTATCTCGGGATGTTCAAATCAATTGTCCAAAATGCTGGATGACGAACACTTCCCATTTCACGTCCGTTCACTAGGCATCGAGACACATGAATGCAATAACAACGTGTGGTTGCCGGTCTTCGAAAGATTTGTGACAAAATGCCACAGTGTCGCCGAGTTCATGTTACGTGACATTATGAAGGATATCCCCTCTTCATTCGCTTCGTTAAGAGTTTTTCTCTCCTACAGTCTCACTCGATTAGAGATATTCTCCTTTACGCCGCTCGCTTACAGTCCCGCCGAGATAGAGGAACTCGCGCACTCTCTACCCATGGTTGAAATTCTTTATCTTGCCCCGTACCCGCGTTTGACGAGTGCCGCATTCGGAACATTAACATTCAATCACCTCCCACTTTTTGCACGATGCTGTCGGAAACTCATCCGATTCGCAATCCTGCTAGATACAACTCAACGATGGGATGACTTACCCCAAGACACAGTACCTTTCGCTGCTCTGCAAGAACTTGACCTCGGCATGTCGTTCGCATTCAGTTTCTATGCCGAGGGCTCGGCAGTTTTCAAACTTTTCCTGTCAAACCTTCTGCCTAGCAACTGTCGATTCACTTTCTACCGCAACGAAAATCCATTGATACCCACCTCTGCCATCAAACGGATTACGGGGACAAAAGGGGTTGCGGAATGGCGGGAGTTATCACAGCGGTCCCGGCAGAGGCAGCTATCCTTCTGAGTGTGTACATGGACTCTCATCTGCCTTGTTGGGTACTGGGTAGATGAACATTCACACTCTACTGGTGTTAGCAAAATTGCAGTTCTTATCCCTTCATTGGTCGAATTCTGCTCCACTCTTTCTGCATTTTATCGTGGTTTCCCGATCAGTTTTTGAACGTCTGGATGAAAGCCGATGTGGGTGCACGACGGCGTTCCGCTTCCATCTATGAATGTGATTGTGGTGGTCACAAAGAGTCGATTTTAGTTTATGTCCAGGACAATTTCATAAACCGCAAAAAGGTAAGTTGTGGCAGGGTATTGAAGGGCGGCAGAAAGAAGTGCATAATCAAGCATGTTGATCATGTTCCGTCACCGTCTTGTCAGAACTTTTACATGTGACACCTCGCTAGTGAATCCATCACCGTTCTTAGCCTTGCGATGTGATCATGATGTGGACGGGTCTACGGCCTGAGACGGCTTTGCGTAGAGCTAAGCGATCAGGGAGCTGATAAAAGGCACGAGAAAGACGACAATTCTTCCACGTATCATCTTTACCAGCAGGTCTGTAAAGAAGATCCCCAACTTTCTGAACTGCTTCTAGACGTCGACTATTGCCAACGATTGAATCGTCATTCTGTTATCGTCATTAGTCGCTTGGCCGGTACAATGCGTTTCATCTTATACCACTTCACAATCTTTTGCCTCATTCTGCTGGTTTCTCCGTCTGCTTGCCTGTCTGCCTGCAACATCAAGAAATACAAAGGAAAATTTACTGGAAGATATATCGTCAGGCTCAATCCTAATGTCAAGCTATCAACCTTTCTCAAGGACGCGAACATCAACCCAGTCTTCCAGTGGGAGGATCTCCAAGCATTTGGTGGTGAGTCGTTCATGTGCATCCGAAGTACTTGAAATTCTAGCCCCGTATAGGCCAACTAACTGAGAAACAAATTACGACACTATGCAAGAACGTCAACGTTCGGACGATTTCGGAAGATGGAATTGTCGAGGCTACTAGTATTGAACTCGTCCAGTCTGTTTTTCCTCTTTTGGTATGAATAGCAACACTGACTCGGATATATTGCCGTTCAGACAAGACGCCCCCTGGGGTCTTGCTCGTTTGACGGCGCCCCATAAACTCGCAGCTGAGTATGCTTAAGCAATTTCCAGAGCATCGACACGCCTGAAATATCAAGTATTTTCACTAACAGTCAAGGTCGTCGGTCTTATTCTTATCATTCGAGTGCTGGTGCTGGCGTTGACATATACATTATGGGTACGCTATTTCAGTCCACAGAAGGATAGACCAGCTCACCGTGTTCATTAGACACGGGTATGTCTTAGACCGAAATTTTGATTTCACAACACTTGTAAATTCATTTTCTTATCTTAACCGGAGGCATATATTTGGAACATGTAAGCAGAGCGTATATTCTGTGTAAGACATCTAACTGTCATCCAGCAAGATTTTGGGCGTCGTGCGCATTGGGGAAAAACTTTTGTTCCACACGCAGACCAAAAGAATGATAGGAATGGACATGGGACCCATTGCGCGTAAGTCACAAGTACCGTTACTGACGGAGAGCTCAACTTGGTTCTATCACGCTGACGGACTGATTCTCTAGTGCAATAGCTGCAGGCACAGAGTATGGTGTTGCGAAGAAAGCCAATATCATTGCAGTCAAAGTCTTCAACGACATGGGGTATGTATTTACAAGGTCTACTCTCACAGCGCTGGACGCTAAATATCAGCAGAGGAAGCAACACTATTGATATGTGAGTACAATATGTTCCAAACTTGTCTTGTGTCTTTCTGAGATGTTTAAAAAGCGCGTTAGGAATGAAGTTTGTTCTCAGCCAGTCTCAAATTTCCAAGCGACCTTCAATTGCCTCTCTGTCGTTTAATGGTTTCGCCAATGACTTGGTGGATGATGGTGTCGCTCTAGTAAGTCACATCCAGTCTTGTCATCTAGTGGTCAATATATGTTGACATCCATCTTAGCTTACTGCTGCTGGAGTACATGTCGTGGCAAGTACTGATAGCGATCCACAAAGCTATTCTTTCTGACACATGGAAGATTAGGCTGCAGCAGGAAATAACGGAATCGATGCGCGTGATATTTCCCCCGCGCGTGTGCCAAGCGCAATAACTGTCGGGGCTGTTGACATATATGATCGGCGTGCCCAGTTCTCTAACTACGGTCCAGTTGTCGACATATTTGCTCCAGGAGTGGATATTCAAAGTGCCTGGATTGGGAATCCTAAGGTGTGTGGTGTGTAAATATCTCCATCACTTCGACAACTGATTCAGTTGGGCCAACAACTTGTAAGGCCACAAAATCCCTGCGAGGTACCTCGATGGTATGTTTTCACAGTTTCCATATCGACATCTATTCTCATAAAGAACCGGACAGGCTGCCCCTCACGTGTCTGGATTGATAGCGTGCCTTATCTCGAGTTATGGAAATTTGAGCCCAGCACAAATGGCTCAAAGAATCAAGCGCTTAAGTCTTGACGGTGTTCTGTCTGATATTCGTACGTCACGTCAGTGACATTCCCAGAATCCGAAATTAACTCTTTGAGTTTCAGCTCAAGGCACTCCAAATAAGCTTGCCCACAGTCCTGGACGGAGAGTAACTCTGTAATATTACAGATAGAAGCACCAGTACCTTGGCTTTCAGAGAATTCAATTGAATAGAACGCCAGTTTTAGTTTCACGCTGCGTTGAATTAGAGACACAGCCTCGATAGTAAGAAATTTTGATGGTTGTAAAGCTGAATCGGCCGAAAAGATTGTCCCGTCGAGGTACAATCGCGCAGTCAAGGCACCAAAGCTCCTTCAGTGAAAGGAAGTAATGGGCATAGGCCGCATAGCAACACTCCCAATCCTATGTACCAATCACGCCAATAGGTCATCCTAGCCTGAAGTTGACGAACATCATACACTAAGAAAACGCGAACCTTGGACTCCAAGTAAGAAATCAGAGGATTGCGATGTCTCACATTCCAGGATAAGTAATTCTCTTGTGGCCCATGGTCGTGCAGAGTACATGGTGGGACGTGGGATGAGCCAAAAAGGTACGGTATCAGAACATAAGAAATGGCAGAATGTCTTAGAGACAAGTTGAAGGATTCTCTTTACGTCGTGTGGAAGTGCGTGGAAGTGCAGTGGGCCGAGGGTTGGAAAGGACACGCCAACTTCCAAGACGAATGAGAGGGACTATCCTGAACCAGAGCTAGGCGCCATATTCCCACTTGAGTGCTTCATCTTCTTGTATATGTAGCTTTTGCTCGAACTCAGAGTCAATAGGCGAGAAAAGCTACGATCACGTTGTTGGCCGACGATGAAGAATCAGAGGATAAGATCGCCAAGTGCAGCAGCTGATCCGGTTTGCCACGTGTTGAAGTATAGAGATTGAACTGACCATCATCTGGGTGATTTCTGCCCTTTATTACGGCTCTCTGGGATCTGAAAATCACAATGTTGCCGTACGACTCAACATGTAAGCTTTGTAACCTTCATAGGAGTGCTTAACAGAATTCAGGAATTGAGGCCAATTCGTATTGACTCGTTAATTGCTTCAATCCGAGGGGGAAGTTCTCGCAGATCTTGGCCTAACTCTTCCCATCTCCACTGCTTCTTGTCAGCCTGTTTCGAAACCTGCCTGGATTTAGCATTTCTGCCATTGCTCCACATTGGCTTCATCAAGAGAAAGCTTGCCGCTGCTCGGACTGGAGATTATTCACTGTTCTACACTTACTGCACTCATAGACGAGCGGGCAAAACAAGGAGTTCAACGTTGCGTGTGATAACTGGATGCATGATTCTTGATCTTGTTCACGTGAGTGATGATACCAAGACGCGTCGTGAACGCGCCAGGATTGAATATTAATGAGTCATAGAGGAGACGAACGGAGTGCATGAATTTTTGGTCCTTTACTGTACCATCTTATCTGACACTGCAACGTTAAACGGAATATCACGGAAGAAACAATATAGTGTCCTACATAGTACATTTAATAAACAATGTCCGGCCTATCTCTACAGTAAAGTATGGATGAAAAACATAGCAATGACAGGGCAAATGAACCACATATAAGAGTCCCCTCCAGTAATAGAGTAAAATTGTCCTAGCGCTAATGAAGAAGAACGCACGGGCTGGGCATCACAGACACTTGGATATGTACAATTCTCTGCTTTCTCGTGGATCCATCCATCAGCCAACCCAGCCTGATATTACCACTCATCAGCGCGCTCAGTCTTCCAGGTCCACTGAATCCACCCCTGGTTCTGTTCATACGCGTTCGCCTGCGCCTCCCAGTACTTTTTTAAGAACGCCTTGTAAGACGGGCTGAAGGTCGATGCATTTCCTGTCAGGCCCACACAACTACCGATAACCTCCTCGTAACGAGATTTCCCACCGCGACCATGGTAACTTGCGCAATCTGCGGCAGCGGGAGTCCACTCACCTACAATAGTCCATAGGCTAAGGCTGAAGTTGGCAAGCGCCGCGCCCTCAGAACAGGTGGCTGCAATATGCTGTTCATCTGTCCTTCGAAGTTCCTGCCACAGCAACAATGTTTTTGTTATTGAAAATGTCAATTTTCTTCGATGTAGGACTCACGTCGTCCGAGAAAATCTGGTACTTATGAATATCCATCATTACACCTTTATATTGGGAAGAAGGCATAAAGTTCCGCCAGTAGTCGAGGCCCTTAAATGCATCAGAAATGACGAGAACCGTATTACCTTCCTGGGAGGTCCCATATGGGTATCTGGATCAGCATAGTGAGCAATGCTAACTGTACAAATGTTGAAATCAAACCAACCGTATATCTCCGTAGCTGTCATACCAGTACTATGAAAGTATCTCAATATACAACATCTCTTTGATTTAATTGTGTTGTAACTCCCAACATATCATCATTCAAACTCCTTAGTTTGTATGCATGGCAGAGATGATAACAAGACGCACTCATTCAGGGTGGCAATGGCCGTCACAACCGTGCTATCCTTGAAAGTATTGGCGAGTTGTTTGACGATTGCCCGAGCGCGATCCACATTCGACTGCGAAAGGTACCATGATCTACGTTGATTAATATTCAGTACTTCCACCGTTACTAAAAGGGTACAATCAGACTTACGGATTCGACGTCTGCTGTTCAGAATTGTCAAAGCTAAAGCAAATGGTTGTCAGATAGATGAATTTATGAGGAACAAGCCGGATTGAAACATACGCCCACCCATTCTGACTTCCAGGAACACCTGAACATCGATTTTAGAAAACGCTGTAGCCTGAGCTTGAAATCGACGCACCGTGTAGGTTGATAATCACTTTGAGCCCGTGCTTTCCCGCCCAATCAACAGCCTGTTCGAGATAAGGATATTGTCCCTGAATATATGGCTCACCACCAGAAACATCGAACGCCCAGTAACCAATGGGAATGCAAACATGATTGAGCCTGTTAATGGATGTTTGGATCAAGTGCCTGGAAGAAAAAGAGTGCCTACATACCCAGCTGCTGCAATAGCGATGAAATCCAATTCTGTGATCCATGAATCCCAATGAGCTTTGAGAGTGGCATATGTATTGGCCAAAGGTATACTCATCAACGATACGAGAGTCATCGGAGGTGTGATCCATGACTATGATAAAGCAGAGTAAGAGAATAGTGAAATCAGTAAAAGAACGACGAGGACATACCTCAAGAACAAGCCATCCACCAAGGTTGACACCCCGAACTTTGGCAGAACCGTAGTCAAGCCAAAAGAGGCGGAGATGAGAGAAAGGGCAAAGAGGAGAACCCCATAGCAAGCGTTCAAACCCATGATGCGCGGAAGGATTGAGGCAAACTACAGAAGGAACACCTCTTCGGGAGGACACGGGTAACATATAACGAAACGACCGTTTAAATACGTGAGGCGTACAGTGGCGGAAAGGCTGTGTAAGGGTGAACCGCGAGTGAGTCACAATTGTATTCTGCCTGGTGGTCGATAGTACCGAAAACTAGAGCAAATTGAAGCAGGGTGCCGATGCAAAAAAAACCGCAAGACAGTTGGTGGCAGAAAGGAGAATATACCTAGTTGCCGAGTCGCGGTTGGATATGTAGCATCGGGAAACTTGTACTGTGGCTCAAGTCATGGCTCCAGCCTGGGTTCCAAGGCATAGGACTGGATTACAAGATAAACCTTCCACATACAGAGCTGTGAGATAGAGGAAAACGGTTCCTTGACTGTCATTGGGAGTAGCATCTCCTTATGATGTCGACGGATCTATGGGCAATAGTAATTATATCGAGACTGTTGAAACCATAGGGAGCCAGCCAATCTTGACAATATTCCGGGTCAGGCGCAAAGAGTTGTTCAAGGATGGACCCGCAGAATGTGGAACAATATGAGGCTCGATGACAACAGCAGCGATCATGGTCAGTGGACGACTTCGACTTGAATTTTTCGCGAACCCGGGCCGGCATTTGCCGTGATACACCCGTGCAACGTGAATTTGTCAATTGTCCGGACTCCGTCCTTTCAACTTCATCCTGATTCTGATTCACGGTATTCTTCATAGGTTCCTTTGCAACAAAAGCTATTCTCTCCTTGTATGATTAGTTCCAAGCTTGTTATCATATCAAATACTTCGAATCCATCGTCCTCCATCAGTAGTGCTTTAGTGTTTTTTTTTTGTCTTTTTTTCTTTCCTTTTTTTCCTCTTTTCTTCTTCCTGATTCTAATTGAATTTATTGTTCTCAATCATGTTCTGTGATCCCGTTGCGCCTTGAGCTCCGTCATTCCCAGTTCTACACTAACATTTCTCCATTGTATGTATAGGCTCTCGAGTCTCGTTGTACGGATCATATTTATGCCAACTCATCTTTCGTTTATACCATTCTATCAAAAGGTCTTGAGGTGTGCCCGACATCTTTCAGCTCACTAGCATGCCTCGTGGCTAAACACCTACTGACGCTCCATCCCTCACCACTCAACAACAACATCGTACTCTCCATGTTCCTGCTTACTCGTTTCAGGATATGAATGAGAGACCGTTGACCGATCTTTCTTAAGCCACAACATCCTCACTCACCCATCACGTCCGACGTAGGGAACACAGACCGTATAACTAGGGTACTGAAGCGATTCACCCTCAGCTCGACTCAGGAACTTAGGGTGGTTTGGGATGTTGCGCAGGGCACTAGTCCTTTTTCTGATCCCAGCTCAAAGCACGCGATATGAGGTTGAGAACTCCCTTTTGCAGTTGCCAGCTATATATTTATAGAACGGAGTGACTTTGAACCACGGTGCGTTCAAGTGGTGAGATCATCATGGCGAGGGAAAGGACTGGATATAATCAGTTTCAAACATCGAATAACCCTGCGCTTGTTAACATTGAAGCACTTGACATGTTCGGCAGCAAAGCTCGTTCGTATTCAAGATAAATTCTCACTCAAAGAGTCAAACCCAATACGTCTTAGTCCTATGAGAAGTGGGAACAATCGGCAGCTCTGTTTTTGGCCAAGACCAGCATCCGTCGTTTCACGATAATGACGATGGTCATCTCCATATAAGCAGTCTCAGAGGCGGAGCTGCGATCGACTTGTCCGAAATGCAAATCTTGAGAGGGGTGCGCCATCGGCCAAGGGGCTTCTGATGAACGATATAAGTATAGTCAACAAAACTCTGATTGATGATTGTCTACAAAAAGCAACGAAAGGGAGCTTGTAAAGGGCCAATTAACGAATCATGATGAAGCTCTTGTCAACGTATGATAAAAAAAACCTTGCTGAAACAGTGTTCATCAAAGATTGGAAAAATTTATGGAGCTGTCTTAAATGGTCAGTATGCGCCTGATACAAGACAAATGATGGAACATACTAAGTACAATCCTCAACTTTGTTCTCGTATCCACGTGTGTAGTGGATCCCGCAAACTTCCCTCCCCACCCCTTCCCATTGAACTTCCCTCTGCCTGATAGAGTTATATAACCGATTGTTCTTGTTACACCGAACAACATCGCATAGTGATTGGCAACTGGTGAGGAAGTCAGAATATAACAACGCGAACGTCATTTCGGACACATACTGCTTCAAGAGAACTGGAACTCATCCTTCGCCAGGCATCCTTCCTCGTCGATCTCGAGCAAAATCATCTGCACCAGCGCGCACTGCGAATTCAATGAGGTGAAGGTCGCATCCGTGTGCAGCCTCGTGAACGACGCGCCGGAGGTGTTATTGAGGTATCATAAGTCTATGAATTGAGTTTGCAGGGAACTCAGGGGATCGATGAGGGTCGGAATTGGAGGTGCTGCTAGCAAGGAGAGGATGTAGGAATGAGGATTGGATCGGTAGGAGGCGTTGAGAAACGCGTGTGAGTCTGTGGTAGGGGCTTGGTCGAACAGGGGTCATGGAAAGGAAAAAAAAAACAAAGGAAACTTACCAGTCTTCCCCTTCGCAGCCTCCCTCACGGATCTTCTATCAGCATCCCCCAGCGAATCGTTGATCCCGTCTTGCTCTGAAGACGCGGCCTGGTCATCGTTCCAGAACGAGCTGGGTTAACTAATGATTGATTGTTTCTGCCTGCCATTCAATATTCGCGTGTGAGTACACGTAGCGCAAAGAGAAAAAAACGAACCTTCTCATCCTCCAATTTCTTGTTCCTTTCTGTCTCCTTCCTCAGCCTCATCTCTGCCTCTCTGATCCGTGAGCGCAGCCTGTCTCGATGTAAGTGAGTCCTCGTCCTCGACTTCCAAAAGCCGCTGAACACACGTGTAGAGAAAGCGTGAAATACACTGGGGACTTCAACATTATAGCTTGATGGTAGCGTAAATGTGAGTAAGTAATCATGTTGATATGGCATAGGAACAAAACGTACATCCTGCTGGATTCACCTCATCGCCTTTCCCTGTAAGGTTACTGACCTCTATCCCTGTACCTACCCATATAATTGGCGATCAGTTGTTTGTTCAGAATCAAAGAGAAAACACAGACCGAAACCAAATTCTATCCTGACGCAAGCCACCTGCATAAATAGGATACGCATCAGCCTGGCTTGAAGATTGCGAACAAGCAAGCGCAAACGCGTAAGTGCAAAACATCAAGACCTCTTTCGTAACGTCATCCAGGCTCACCAAGGTGAAAACAAGAAAGTTATTATAC
>JAGGAR010024174.1:0-15372 GCA_017657315.1 Termitomyces sp. K1Ag
TGCTTTCTACGTGTTTTCGCTGTCGTCGGCGATCTAAGCGCTCACGCTTGATTGCCTTTGATTGTTCATGCCTGATTGGTGTTTCGCTTCAATTATTGGTTAGTCAGCGGTCAGTATCCAGTTAGCGCTGGTGCTGGCATTTACGTATATGTTTGCACTTGCATTTGTTTGTCGTTATTGCCAATTGTACCCCACATTGTCCTTTGCGTGCGAGTCTTAGACAAGCGCCCGACTCTACTCGTTACTAAAGCAGTCTATTGCCGACCCTTCCATGACCTTAGGTTCCTAGCACGCCGACTGATAAGAACTTTCGAGCGCCGACCGAACCAAGCCTATCGCTGACACACCTGAGCAACAGGTACCACTCGTTTTCCTGAGACTGAATCTTATGTCATCCTGACTGAACACTTGTTGTCGCCGTCGCCGACCAAAGATTACTTGTCGCTGACCGAATTTCCTGTCACTGTCGCTAAAGTCGATATTATATCCGACAGGTAGCAAATTTCCAGCGATTTGTGATAGGACCAATCTCGCAATTTAAAACTAATGCATAAAGCTTTTCTAGGGTGTTTTCCTTGTCTGTGTGGCCTCTCTAGCGACAATTGTCTTAGAAGTGCCACGCAAATAGGGTTTGCCTTTCTTTAAGGTAAGAGCACCTTCAGAAGAGTAGTGTTGTCATCACCGTTTAGAAACTTTGTTTGAGTCCTGGTCAGTGTCTTCATTGGTGGTTGAACACCATTTTTGCTTCAAACTGAGAACAGACAGCATGTGTTCACACGTGCTTTTCAGCTTCAGCTTCTTCTTAACGGGCATATCTTCCTCAGCATTGGAGCCATTCTTACGCTTACTTGTCCTCGATGAAAGATTTCCATGGGATGTCCTCTCCTTCAGAGGTACAGAATCGTCCTTTGTGAATCGCCAGCTTGGCGTGTTTTTGATCGGGGTTAACCTGGTCAGAATCTGTTTGTCCCCCCATCTCAAGGCGTCAGGGATAGAAGCTGGAAGATAACTAGCTCCCTTCCACTCTCTAAATGAATGCAGTAATGCACTCCAAAAGTTTCCCTGTACAAACAATGGCAACTCCCCTTGGTATCACAACATTGTAATTTTGTTTAGCAACTCTAACTCTTGAAATTCTTGACAGAGCCAACCGTGTATACCATTCCTCAATGGCTTGGGACTGAACTCATGGACAATGATTGTGCCTTTTGCAGAAGTTCCTCTAGACAAGCAGGTGCACATTGCGTTTGACATCTTGCTCTGTTTGAAGTCTATTGGGTTGAATGCTCTTGTCTTTCCTTGAGAGGCAAAGTTGGTCATTGCAAAGAAAGGCAGAACCTCAACCTGGGTCCTACTGATAGAAATCACGCTGTCATTTGGAAGTCTACATTTTATCTTCCATGTGATGCGTGTGACTGGGACTACATTGACTGGTAAGTCGCCTATCTTTATAGTTTTTTTTTGGATTGGTCAGTTTGACAAACAGAGTATTCAACATGAGTACATTAGGATCCTGTTCGCTGACCCCTGCATCCCAGCCATAAACCATGCCCTCCTGTCCCTTGGTCATACATAGTTCTGTTGCATCATTATGTCTTAGAATTATAGGCATGTCCACCACAAGACGTAGTTTTCCCAGTATATGGTTGCTTGAACCAGGAGGGCTATTCCACAGCATTTTCTGTATGTGCATTCCTATTCATTTTTTTTTTGTTTTTTTTGACATCTTCACGGCACTGGGGACACTATCTTCAGAAAAAAAATCATATATCTGGCTTCTGGCATCCTGTGCATAGCATTCTATGCCAAGATTGTTCAGTCTGTCACGTTCGGCATTGTGTTTGACTATAATTGCTTGGTTTCTGAAACAGTCCTCCCCAAGACTGGGTTGTCCATGTCCAGATCTAGCTGTGCAACTGGACAAACACTCCATATCTTCATTATTGCAAGCATTATATCTGGTGTGTTGTAATGTTTGATGGAACTTCTCATTCTCTTCTGTATCTACCGTCTGTCTCATATTTTTAGTCAAAATCACAACTGCCAACACTTGCAGCCATACGGCGTGACCTATTTGAGGCTACTGGCATACAGAGGATTTAGTAACTTCTGGATCCATTTGTATGTGATATCATAAAGGATCGGACTTCACTGGTGACAACTGGGCAAAATCTCCCGTGAGTATAACATTCATTCTGCCAAAAGCTTTAGTTGGATCCCTTAGTTTTTCTAGTCAAGCACTGATTCTGTTTAGCTCCTTGCAGCCTACCATGGATACTTCATCTATGAATATGTATTCTACATATTCCAGATTTTCCTTTGCTTTGCGTAAACTCATTGTGTCAATCATGCCACTGTCTTTGTCTGTACCTCGAATGCCTAGGGCCCAGTGATAAGTGGAGCCATTGATCACTGCAGCAGCACTTCCAGTAGGTCCCAAGACCATGAAACAACACGATTCTCCTCTGGAATCAAAGAAGGCAGATATAGCTCTTATTACCTGCGATTTCCCTGTTCTGCCAACTCCTCCTAAATACATTGTCAGAGGCTCAGCATGAGTTTGGCAGGCATGATCAGCGACAATTCTAAATGCTGTCTCCTGCTCTTCATTCAACAAGAAGTCATTTATGATTTTGGTTTTCAGATCCATCAAGGCCATGGCAACCTTCTTATGTTTTGGATTGAAGTGTTTGCGTGCATTGAGAACATCAATCCAATCCACATCCTTGGGTTGAATTGTCGGACGGCCTGTTTCTTGATGTTGTGTCTGTTCTTCTGGAGACCGTCTTTTTCTACTTATCTCTGCATCTTGCGTGGCACTTACTGTTTTTTCCCAGTATCCAGGACCCATTTGTGATGAATAGCATTTACCATGTGAATGTAAGGCCACATTTCCCGGTGCTGTCCAATCATTTTCATGTACTACACTTTCAATCGTGGCCATCTCTCTTTGATGCTTACTTCCCTTTTGTCCTACAAAGAAAATCTCTTCTATTGCCATGTCATCTACATCATTAGGCTCTTCATCATCGGATAAGGTGGCCCCTGAGTCCATCAAACCATGTTTGAGATCAGAACTTTCACTTGATTTGAATTCTTTCATTTGTCTGTAATAATCATCCTTTGCATCATAGCACTCATGAATGACATTAAAATTGTCCATTACCATGTTTCACTGTCATCTCGCAAGTCCTACAATAGGACTCCCAATTGTCACCATCACATCATGGTAAAGACCCGCCTACAAAGTTCGGAACTGTATTAGCAAGTTTCGATTCCCTGACTCTGACCATTAGATCAGGATCAGGGAAGCCCGCTTTGAAATGAAGCCAATGCCTTGCAGGTTCTCAATTCTTAGGACATCTCATTGTCAAGGCACAAGTTACCCATTCAATGACATTCAAGTGCTCATATTCTTCTGAATGAAAATGATACTCATCAACAGATGACACAGCGGTATATTGTTGTCCATCTTTACAAATGATCACTCTATCTGGATCAATGTCCTGCTTGAGTTCTTGTTTGTCGCTTGTGTCTTCATCCACCTCTTCATGTGATGTGGACTTTGTATCCTGGTTGACGAATGCAACATAATTCTTCCACCAGCAAAGTTTGAACTGGTGATTGGTATAATAATCAGGGTTACCGAGCAAGTAAAGCGCAGCCATGGGGCTTGCAATCTCCATCTTTGAAGTCAGTGCATTTGTGATCTGTCTGAGAACTGTTCTTGCACACTCTTGATTTCCGATGGGTTTGGTAGCTAGTTCCTCTAATTTACCTTGAATAATGTCTTTCATCATGTTCATGACATGGTAGGATTTCAGAGCAGGTTTGGTAATATAGATTGTAACATATACAGTCACTGCCTTTATGACATTGCCTGAGAGCATACACGACGTATCAGTGTTACATTGTAAGAGGTATACCGCTATTCTAGTGACGGCGTTAACCATGCTTTCCAGATGCTTCATTTTGATAGAACCTGTCTCAGTATCAATGATTGTCTCCTCTACTACTTTGCGAGGGAATCAAGCTTGGCACACACCGTTTTTTCCTTGACACCCTTTACATTCATATCTTGATGGTTTCGTGGGATCAGATGATTTGACTTCTTTTAGATGACTATGTACATTTGATTTGGCAATAAGATTGTCTACGGTTTCCTCAAATGTCTGGTACCACTCCCACCATTTCTGACATGCTTCACAATTTTTGTGAGGAGGGTCCAAACAAGAAGGGGGAGGTTTGCATGGCAATGATTCGGTCAGATCACAATAGGGCACCATGCATTCGCTAGTATCATCACTGGATTTGTCTTCAGGTGAACTTCCATCGTGGGTAGACTGTTTTGGAAACCAACATCTCACTTCCTCCAGCAATCCAGTACTGAAAAATTCCTGATGACACGATTCTATGTAAGCAAATAGCTTGTTTTTGAACTCTTTGCTATCCTTACCCAATAGCTTGTCTTGTATTGCCTGAAGAGGTAGCACACCTTTGATCCAGATCAGTAAGTGTAGATGCAACGTCAACCAACCTTGCTGCTCTACTGTTCCATAGTAGGCAGAAGTTTCACCAAACACTCCTTCATGCTCACTTTCTACTCCTAGCACATGCTTAATGAATTGTGTAACCATCTTATGGAAGAACCTGGCAGCGGCCATGGGATTGTTTGCTATCAGACATTCTCTTTCAGCCTTTGTCTTCACACCTGGATGGAAAACTGGATCACTGCCTGCGTAGTAGAGACAGAGAGGATGCTTGAGGTCTGTAGGTGACAAAGTGACAAACCAGGTTGGTGCTCCTTCACTGGCAATGAGAGACCAAACCTCACTTCACATGTATTTCTTCCCAGTTAATGACCCCTTGACATGTCCTCCCACATGATCAAGGTCATTTAACACTCTTAAACATTCCCTTTCTTCCTCTGTAATAGGTTTGATACCTTTGCCCAATTCTAATCTCTTAGCCATGTCAGTCATTACATTTGGTTTCAGATTCATCAATCTATGCGCAATCTTGTCGAAGTCCTTTCTTTTGGTTGCTAAATAGCTTCCAGTTGTACAGTCCTTTATTTGAGAATGATTGAACGCTACTAATGGAAAGTATTGATCAATCTGGAAACATTTATCATAATACATCACTCTATGACGCTGTTGACGCTGTTCTCCCAGCCTGACCTTCTCAACCTCCATATTGGAAAGACCACCCAATCCATATGGATAGAGCCAAGGAAACATAGATGGATAAGCTCCCGGATTGTCATACATTGATTCGGGTTCTTTACTGTGACCAATTGCAAGAACCTTTCCCCCAGATTCCATATGCTGAAATGCCTTGAACTTGATGTCTTCTAAGGTCAGTTGATTGTACTCCTCACCACTTAGGCCATGCACTCGAAATGGACAAGGACCGTCTTCTGTTTCAAAGTTGGCTGCATCAGTATCGTGGACGCTCGTCGACAAAACATTAACATGTTCATCGTCGTCAAGAGAGGTCCATTTCTACTCCACCGTGCATGGTACATCAATATGTTTGTAAGTCTGCAAACTTGACAGAGATATTTCGAGATCAGTATACTCAGCATGATTTAATTTTAGCCATTCAAGAGCTTGAAGCACCCTATCTCACTGCACAAGCATCGGAGTTCTTTTAAACTCTTCCAGAGTCAAACAAGTGGGACTCAGGAAGACATACACCAAAACTTGGTCCATTTCTTGTTTACTAGGAGGCAATTCACAATACACTTTGAGGGTAGGATTAGCAAACATCACCGCATTGGCAGACAACTTTCCACGCTCTTCAGCCACCCGAACAACACAAACATTGTGTCTTACTCTTGCAATAAGACATTGTTCAGTGAAAGTCAAGTCTTTAAGACAATCAGGAACTTCACCCACCCACAAACCATTGCATAAAGCCAATAACGGTGTTTTACCTCCTTTGGGGGAGTTCTTGCAATCAGAACATATCTCTGAACAGCCTGGGGCCAACACTGGACCCGGAATATGTTCAATGGGATCCTCTACGCTCATACGTTCCTTTCATGTCAATGCATTGTTGATTAACAGGTTAATGTCATGCTCATCGGCTATCCATTTATCTAGAAGTTTTAGCAGTGTTAGCTGGCCACACACGATACACCCCTTTTCTTCACATATGGACGGATCTGTTTCATTGATGAATCCAGTGACAATGTCATGGATCAATTTCTTTGAAGCCGGGTCAGGAGGAAACAGGCAATCATGATGATTACTAGCGACGGCAGCTTCTGACAATACATTATAATCCAGTGGATTGACCTTGATATTCTTAGGATGCATGTAAGTGATGAGTGATGGGCAGATGTTCGAAATGCAGTCATGATGCAGAGCTTTTGATAGTTTGCATGATGTGTGATTGATTGGAACTATGTCAGTTTCCTTAGGAATGAGATGCACAATCATTCTTTTACATGAACCTTCTTCACACTTGTGATCCAGGAACTTCCTACAGAAACTAGTGTGGGTCCTATCAGATGCATGGAGTATGTTGTGTGATGCTAACAGATGTTTCACCTGGCCATGATTCAGCATAGTTACAAGAATCTGGTGGGGAAGGTTGCACATTACCGTTCTCCTGACAGGGCCTATTTTATCAGACAATGGCGATGTCTCAGTCAGCTTGAAGAGGATCATGACAGTGGTAGCTTCATACAATGGAGGATTGTCTTGGCATATATAAGCTTTGGCTTCAGCAAAACTCAACTTGCTGTTAGGTGCATGGGGTAGGTCATATTTATCTTTGGTGTGCGGGTAGATCCTCATTGGTACATGTCAGAGGGATAAAGTCAAAGCAACAGATCAGTATTGGGTAATGAGACAATATTCAGCGCTTCCACGCAGTGTTTGGTGATGAAAGTATGAAGTGAAAAGAAAATTCACACACTCACATGGATTTGATGTATTTGTCATGGTGATGTCATAAATATCAGGTCACAAGTAGTCTGACTTATGATAACGTATAGACTACTTTATTTAGACTAAGAATGCTTGTGTATGTGGGATTTCTTATGTTCTATGTGGTGATTCAATATCGATGCAGTAGAAAACAGGGCGGTAAAACCCACGTATGACAGCAACTATGTTATCACCATGTTGCTTAAGCTCAGTGGTTGACAACGACCCATCAGTACTAACAAACCCAGCTGTACTGCCATCGCCTTAAACAATGGTTTCAGGTTGAAGACCTTTGTCTTTATCTTGTTCCTTGAACATCCTGGCACAACTTTCCTCTAATGCCAATCCCATTGACTTTGCCGCCTTCCAGTTGCCAAAGACGAGACTATCTGAATAGTCTCCCATATCTATGATGGGGTCATTAATGACAACACAAATGATGCAGGTTCACGCACTGTAATCTTCCAAGGTCCCCTCAGTTATGATATACCCATTGGATGCCCAGCTGAAGATGTGGTGTGTTATAGGCCTAGACCGCATATGATTCGATACTCTCCATGCAGGGCCACCCCTTGAACACCAATCAAGTGATTGCATTACTTGACATGGTGTGATCTCACCCTTATGCTTGTTGAGCTTTGCCTTAAAAGCAAGCCCAAGCCCTTTGTATATAACGAGCAATCTTGCATGATGAACTAGAAGCAGAGCAAAGATGGCGACATATGCACAAAATCTGCATTGTACATTGGTACCTCTGGTAAATTGATAGTTTTCCAGGTGCCATGCGAGGAGCTTGTGAACTTGTGACTGGTTTTTAATTGCTGCTTTCAAAGCAGTTTCATCCTTTGTGTTCATATAACCCCAGTGTACTAGACTGCCGTATAGTTCAAAGTAGATGCAAAGATAAAACAATGATAATGCGCCATCCCACATGACAAGGTCAGGTAGATGGGATGTGTCTCAAACTTTTAGGATGATTAAACCTTTGTGATAAGCAGATATTGACTAGACATACAAATGGGAGGGTCGATGAGGTCCAGAGTCCAAAAAGTAAGGATCCTTGTGAGTAGTTCATGTGAAGCCACACAATGTTCTGTATTTGTCAAGGTTTGCCAGCTGACAAAGTTGTGAAAAATACCAATGACAGTGTTGACTACAGTCACTGATGAATAATAATGCCCACCACAACAGAGCATTGGCTCACGAGTCATGACTGCATGTGGAAGATTTGGGCGCATGATTCTTTCAACACATCAGATTTGTCTCAAGCACAAATAAAATTGATGAAGGAAACTTACAAAATTGATCCAGGCACAAGGACTAGATGTTCTATGTTCCAGCAGTTGGAGTTGACGTTACCAATACTGTAATCATGAGTATATAACCCAACGTCGGCGAAGTCAGAAAATTTGCCAGATTTTAGGATGGCAATGTACCAGATTTTGCAGCCAGATTTGACCTGGACAAAAGTGCCAAATCCATCTGAATCTATGTGCCAAAAATGAGTAGTCAACCCAGTGGATGCAATGGCCCAGCGCATGTCCAATATAGGACAGAGCTCAGTCTGAGGACAGTACACTCGACCTCTCACACGTCTCCATGCGATGATGTCCATGGAAAACTGTATTTCTGAGAACGAGTCATGAGTGGCAGGCAGATGTAGACAATTGATGGCTTTTAGAGGGGTGGCCTCCATCACCTCAAACATGTCCAGCAATGTTTCCACTTTTGTTTTGTCCTTTCCAGGGATTGTGAAATCTGGGACCAGTTTCAGCACAATTACAATTGTGAGTCAGGATTGTAGACAATTTATTTACCATGTAGAGTCATTGGCTCATCCAAAGCATATACTTCCGACAACTTCTCATGAGTGGATGATGCCTTAGAGTGTGGTCACCCAACCACTACAATACAGGCATGTTGTTTGGGTAACCTGCACAGGATCCCTGCGTGAGCACTTAGCATATTCAGTGTATGACAATATTTTCACCATATCGGATGTAGCATCGCCATCAATGACTTCTTCCAATGAATTGAACCACTTTTGATTTTCTGAGAGCTGAATAGAGCAGGATCAATGTTGACCGCACTTTATTTAGGAGCACATACATGAAATGAGGGCTTGTACATGTATTCAGTATCACCGGACATGGCATACCCTGTCACAGGCAAGATGTATTCTTGGTCTCCTGGCTTGAGGGGTTTTGACACCCTCATAGAAATCTTCTTCTTGTCCTCATGTTTGAAGTCTTTGTATGAGTTTTAGCTTAGAAACTGACATGTGTCAAGACTTACTGTATCATCAACTGTAAGATCCACAACTTCATGGACTTTCCTAGAATGTTTTACCTATGCAGTCCTATTAAAGCCGCTGTTTTAGGTCCTGATCAAAGATATGACATGCTTACAGGTTTCTTCTTGATGTCCCCAGTAGAATTGCTGTTGTCTGAGCTCTGGAGTTTGGAGGGAATGCACATACTGCGCTTGGGGCAGCCATCACTGGCGCGTACATCTGAGTTTAGGCTGTATCAATTACATCAATACACAGAGTCCCAGTGGCGGTTTACCTATGTTTGTGCTTGGTGTGTTGTCTTCCTTCGTAACATCTTCCCTTAACATCAGCAAATTATTTGATGCAAGGCACAAGGGATTACCTCTGATGGCATCCGCAATGTCCTGGTTTGAATCATCATCTTGATCACCGTCTTTGTTATCCCCATCCATACCAATATCATTGATAACACCGGTGTTTGCAGTGGCCATGGTAAATGAGGGCTTGGACCCCTGACCACCACCGACTTCTGAGACTGTTAGTCTCAGAACACAAGCCCAACAAATGGTAGAGAAGGTGGTCGACTTACCACTCTGGATCAGGTTATTCCTGTGAATTTCCTGCTCAGTGACTGCTCACAAACACCATGAGGAAGAAGCTTTATGATACAATATACTGCAGTCTCACCTATCAGAGTCTTGTATATTTCTACCCAGGAACGCATTGCTGTAGTTGTGAGCTTGGTCAACCCGGGCAATCCTGCTGCCAACTCATCCAAGAGATTGCCTCTCTTGGCTGTCATGAACAGTATTCTCCAAATCTCCCACTCAGCTATGTACAGTGCAGGTGGACGAGATACTGCTCCAAGAATAGACCAAGCCTATCAATCGAACTTTGGTGAGGTCAACATTGGTCACATTGTGGGGTACAGCATACCTCCATCAATCTGTCCTTCCCTGCTATCTCTGGATATTCCTGGGGAAGAAGAAGAAGTAAAGGAGAAATTGACAAAGCTAAATCCATTTGGTTATGAAAATGACGATGTCTGCATCCAGCGCATGCACACTCAGCAACCATGCATATGGCTTCACTGTTTCCACTGCTTTCTCTATTCAAGGAATGGTCAGAATGTGTAAACTAAGCAGTGTACAAAACATACTGTTCTATAAGAAGCTTTCCATGGATTGCAGCAGTAGTCAAATTGATTAATGTAGTTGTCACATCTCGTTTTCCGTCCCTGTTGACCAACTTGCTATACAAGGATAATGAATGATCAGTGCCAGAAGCTATGTGGTTAACTTCAACACCACGCAAAGTATTATGCACCAAAGTCAAATTTTTCTCAATACAGGCACTGAAACACATATGACATCATGTAGATCATTGAGACATGCAAGAGGCTGAAAGGCTATGGTGCTTAGGCTCTATTACAATGATGATAAACAGATTGAACCATTTTTTGGTGGAAAGGAACCAAGGCAACAGAACTTGGCAAGTTGTCCTGTACGGGGTCCCCTGCCATCAAACTATACACATCCAAAAGTCTGTACAGTTTCAAGGTCTTGATAAAACCAGGCTTCACAAATACGTTCAGCCACTGTTACAGAAGAAACTGAGAGATCTTCTATCATTTCTCCTCAGAACAGCAAAAACAGATCATCTCCATGAAGTACAAGGGTTTTTTTCTCTTCACAGTCTAGTAGAACTCCAAGACCCTGAAACAATGCGGTAAATTGTTCGTCCATGGTCTGGCATTGGGGCATACATACGTGAACCTCACTAGATGGTAAAAAATGACCCGGTAGGTCGACCACGTTTGGAACAACATTGGTGAACCAACCAAAAGAATGAAACTTGCTATTGTTCATGCACAAATGAACAGTGATGTCCCCCATTTATGTAGGCAGTGAGAGAAAGGTTAGAAACAAATCAAGGTAAGGTCTCAAAGAGGGGAAGAAAAGGGACGGTGTCCGATACCCAATGCAAACCTGAACAATGACACAGCTCACATGCTCATAACCCAGGTAATGTCATGTACCACAGGTAGATACTCATGACTTCAGAATGGGCAGTAACATGGTCGACCATTGCGGTTCAGGTGAGGGTTAGGTTAGTGTTCCTCCTAGACAAGATGATTTATAGTGTTTTAAGCATGGGTTTATTTGAACACATTAAGTTGCGAGTGGATTTTATATTCTACAATCTGATCCATCATAAAGGCTCATTGTCATGCCTGCAACCACCCAGCTACAATACTGCTGATGCCTTGCCACGTTCCTATCGGCAAAATCCACCCATAAACAACCAAATTCTTATTGCATTGATGACTGTTGAACTCAGGCCAGGACGTCAAGTCACGACAGATCTCATACCCGCGATCAATATACTTTTGGATCCCCAACCAATTCTTATCCTCCATTCCATGTTGTTTCATCGAAGCAACGGTGTTTAAGACGTTTTGATATTTGCAAGTAAGGTGAGGGTAAGCACAGAATATGGAAGACCCGGTGATGCAGTTCATGACTGCTGTGGAATGAAAGCTGAAAATGGGGCTCATTGAGTCATGGTAGGAGATGATCACATTCACACATCAAAATCTGTATGTCAGCGTGTAGACCATTTTGATCTCACCAAGCAAGCGAGTATAGGTGGCCAGGTTAACAGTGTTAAGGGCCGCAGAACCTGAGATAACACTGTCCATCAAAGATAGAAGACACAAGAATTGAAGAGAAGGGAGACCTGTGTGGTCCAAGATGCTATAGACAACATGATGTATTTGTTCCTTTATGTGGTACCAAATTTTGTGTGCCATCAAACTGAGCATCATAAGATTGGATATGGACAAGTGAGTCATTATCTCCCTGAAAACGTCCAGGGACAAGCATCCCAACAAACCTTGTATTGAATAAGTGTTGAGTGTTGAAGAACTGAGCAATATACTATTCAGATGCTTACCCAGGGTCCCCCCAGGATTACATGCTCCAAGAGTCAGTTGTGCCATGTAGAAGGGACAGGCCAAGTGGTCAGTTTTTTTTTTATTCCCTACCAGTTCTTATACGTTCAGTCAGTCACCAAGTCGACCGTCCAGTAATGCTGTAACCGTTGACTGCATGCTTGTGTCCTACCTCTTTTTTTTTTTTTTTTTTTCATAGGTGGCCAGTTTCTTTAAGCCGTTGATTGGTCAATCGGTGAGCGTCATTCTATATGGGGCAAGCACCAATCACAGTGAGAGCTGTCACTTGTTTGTATGCTTGAGCGACATCACAAAATCTGATCACGAAGGCAAATGCATGAATTGGAATGGAGAGAGGACATGTAATAGGTAACATCTGTGAATTTTAGTGGGACACACTACCAGATAACATCACGTAGCTATCTAATCATTGCTATCACTACCTCCATCCCATCCAAGAACAATAACCCACAGGATGTTGAGATTGAGAACTTGTACCTCAACGTCCTCCCTCACAACAGGACTAACGTTAATGCTTTGCACAACTACCACACAAGCACCCTTGACCTCTTTCTGGATGCGCATGAGACCGAATTGTTCTGCAGCTCTATCCAAGTCATCGCTGTACGTGCTTGCAAGTTCAGTGATGAAGGTATCCAGTTTGAAGGCCTCACCATTGTGGTTGTGGTAATCCGAAGCGTCGTAAATAGGAACTGGTCAGAACTTGCATGAGACAGGTTACTTAGAACTAGATATGCTCTGTACTCATTGTCATCTGAGCTTGTACAGAATGTGGTAGACGTAAAAGAACTCCCCCCTCCACTCCCCTTGTAAGAACCACGAGATCCTCTCGCAGGAGAATTATAAGACTTCCCACCTATGACATTCAATACAATCAGATGGCGAGCAAAAGACAAAAATTGTTTTACTTCAAGCCTTGCTTTGAACATTGTAACAATGAAAGAGGGTTCCCAAAACACCATGGCCAAGCATCCAGCCCATGCTTTGATATTCTTGACCATGCAGAAAACCATAGACAGCTTTATTGTTAGGCATACGCAAATTCACAGGAGGAAGGGCCATCAAATAGGATTCAACCGTGAAAATAGGAGTCAGAGCAATAGCAGGCTTGGTACCTACAGCCAACTGTCGACATATTTTACCCTAATACCTCATGTCAAGGATGCCCAATGATCGCCGGTCAATGCACGACATGTTGATGTATGGCGTCCCTGCAACATTCAAAAACCTCAATGCCCTGAGCACAGCACTGCATGAACATGTCAAAAGAAGACATAGAGGGTTGAAGAATACTAACTTGAAGTCCATATCTGGGCAGATGTATGCCCAGTCACTCGCTTGAAAGAAATTGTTTGCCATGTATCCTTTCCATGCTACCAACTGCCCTTGACTACGAACCATATGAGGCTCAAATTCAATTCATGAGCATTAGGATAACTCACACTAGATTCACAAGACCCCTCGATTTATAGTCCCCAACTAATAAGGGGTCTTGAAGAGCGGGGTCATTGACTTGGCATTGTTCAGGCACAGCATAGGGATCCATGGACTGAACTTCCCCTGGCAGGCATTGGGATTTGCTGGGGACCTGAGCCTGAAGGACAGATGCCTTGTTGTGCTTGATCTTAGACACTGGTACACAGTTGCAGGTTAAGGTTCAACATTGAAAGACCCTACTTACGCTTAGCTGAAGTGGCTGCCCTAGGACGTCTGCTGGGGGTGGATGGCTCATCACCAGGGGCAAATGTACCTGCAAAACCACATATTGATGAGATTCAATTAAGGTGAAACGGTTATCAAAAGACATACCCAAGGTTGCTGAGAGGACCATAACCCTGCTATGACTCATTGTAGATGTATCACTCAAAAGCACTACATATCTTAATCAATAAGCATAACCATGTAACAGGCTTGGATACATACCCTGCTTTGCAGTTACAGATGGCATGTCCACATCAGGGTTGAACAGCTCCGTATGCGGCACGTCAAGCTGAGGTACTGAACCTAGTGCAGCAAATCAGTGGGTTCAGAAGTAGTCCAATAGATGGTGACACTAAGCACTCACTCTCGTTCACAACGGTGGCTGCAAAAACCATTTCAGTGTATCCATTATTTCAAGACTTATATACTTGCCTGGTTTGGTTTGATGGTCTTGGCTGGTATGAGTGCCCATGACAGTTTCCAGTGCACTCAGAGACGACAAGATTTTGCGCAGGAGTTCCCTGCTATTGGGTTAGAATGGGTGAGAAAGGACATGCAACAATAACCATACCTCATCTGCTCAGACAAGAGACCACTAAACAAGTACATGAATGTTAATGTCATGAAGTGGACTGACAAAATGCACAACTCTTGAAGTACAGTCCTATTGTTGAGCAAAGTCAAGGAAAACCATGATTACAATCCATAGTTTGATATGCACCCTGTGGGCGGGCTATCATATTGCTGATGCCAAGCAGCAGCCACATGGGTGCTTGACCACTGTTGACATTTCTTCAAGCTCAAGAAGGACAGAGCTGGAGGCCAGAAAAGGAAGATGAACTGGTCAAGGAGGAAGAATGGAGGAAAACCATGTGGACATGAGCTGAATGAAAAGCAACTGGATGATATAGGCCCAAACATACATCTCGCATACCTGTATTCACAAGGAACACATCCTGGTCCATGCATGCAATGAGGGATATAAAAGGAGGGGATTTTGAGAGGAAGAAGTAAGCAGTTACTTGCCCTGGCTTGGAGTCCCCAGGGAGTGGACATCTTAGGCTTTCACAAGATAATTGACTTCAGGTTTTATTAGTAAATAATACTATTTGATTCACCCTATTTGATTTGACTTCCAAAGTCTCATTGAATTAAACTATCAATAAAACCTTGACAAACAACATGGAACAAACACGATACAAAATGCCACTGCTTGACAGCAGGGATGCTCCTAAGTTTAGACACAGTGAACTGTCAGAGGTTCACTGGTTCTTACAAAGGATGGAATCTCTGTTTGAGTTGGCTGGTATCACCACAGGAAAAGATAAAAAGAAACAGATTCTGGAGTATGTGGATGCTCAAACAGAACAGGAATGGTTAGGCTTTGACTTTTATGGGGATGAGCACACTTGGGATAGCTTTGTAAAAGATATCAAGGAGTCCTACCCAGAGGCAGTAGATGACATGGGAAGTGTTGCCAACCTAGA
>JAGGAR010024175.1:0-15326 GCA_017657315.1 Termitomyces sp. K1Ag
GGTTAACCAGCAATTAACCAGTTTCTGAGGCTCACTGTATGAAATAAATGTAGTCGATTCCTTGGCTGCTCAGCATAGCAAGGTCTGAGACATCGCGGCTGAGCGATGGCCCCTAGTATCAATAGCTGTGCTTATCTTTCTGTGCCTGTTTGCATATGTGTCCCACGCGAAGTTCGGAGAACTCAACTACAGCTATACTCAAATTGGGGTTGCTGTCGCTGCTCAGTACCGGTCAGTAGCAATACAGGCACGACAACTCCATTCGATTTACGATTAGAAATACATTTGAAAATATATATCAAGCTACAAATTGATATCTAATGATCAGGTATACTAAAGTACATAGCCTTACAAAAATAAATATATGTTGGTCTACTCTGGGAGCCGGGGGTTGATGAAAAGATTCACAAATAACACAAAGAGCGTCGCGCTTCCAGCCGCGAGGACGACTCCACCAATCCACGCACCCCTCATGCTCGATATATCTCGCGGGTCAAATGTGATCACGTTCCACGCTGTTAACCCACGTCCAAGAACACTGCTGTTGCAATAGCACCTATCGAGATAGTTGCTGAACTGAAAGAGGCAGGAGACAACGATCCAGATTGCGTTCAAAGCTGCGAGAACTTTTCCGAGGCGGCGCATGCTGATGGAAATCCACCTGGCGAGGATTATGGAGAATTGAGGAACTGCGTGACGCCTAATCGACACGTAGTGGGACAGAAAACTTGATAAGAGAAGCAGCATCCATACAACCGTGGATACAACGCCGTAGAGTAGATATGCTCCTGAACGGCAACCAAGACCTATCACAACAATGTTTTCTTCAGACAGCTAGCCATGACGGAAGTGTATAGAAACTTACCGGTAGTAGGGGTGAACCAGACCACAACTACTGCAGCACCTGTTGTCCCCCACTGAAGCGAAAGCGCGATCAAAGATGCAATTGCGATGCGCGAGAAGACATTCGCTCCTCTCGCGGATCTACGGTTTGGCAAGGGTTGTTCACCAAGAGGGAGACAATAATCTTCGACCTGTTCACGAGTTCCGATCCTATTTTTCGGATCGACACCTGCCGCGTATTTCCTTTGCATTTCCCATTCCACAGAAGGATCGACGGAAAGATGAAGATGTGCGTGCTGCGACGCAGCTCGGAATATTTCTGACACTTCCTCCACAGCTTGAACCCATGGCAAAAAGCGAGCGTAGTTATATATGGGGATCGTACAACTTTCGTCGTGGTATAACGTCTCGCTAACTCCTTGTCTAAGGGAAATGGCTTGTTCCTGGGAAAGGCAGGTTGCAAGGATGGGAGTTCCAGACGTGCCGGCAACATGTGCAATATTGTTAGCGCGTCTCATTGCTTGGAATAATCGCTTGGAATCACATTTAGGGGAGATCTGAAGCCACCCAATGACGATAGGTAGTAACCAAATCCATAATGAGCCAACACCTTCGCCATTTGCGTTGACTGAAGTGGTTATATCACCAGTGAAGGAGTCGATGACGGTGAATACGTATGCGATAATCACCCAAGCTATGGAGGTGACAGCGGAAATTGACCATGTGTGTGTATAATCGAGCCATAGGACGAGCTCGCTCCACCATTCGTCGTTGTGTGGAAGCACAATGAGAGACGCAAGGAGAGAGTTCTGGGTATTTATTTGTAGTGGAGATTGTTGAAGGCTGCTGAGGATTCGAACGGCCTGGTGAGTGTTGGGAAATTTGTACGAGGAGAAACGGCGAGCGATCCAGCGACCGTTTAGAACTGTAAGCACCAGAGAATACGCAGCTAGAGTTGGCGAACCAACGGTCAACAACATGGAGATAAGATTGTCGAGTCTATCTTCACTGCCGAACGGTAGCTGCGAAACCAGAGCTAACCACGGCAACAACCACGAACTGAACTGTTGAGAAAATACAGACCATTGAAAAGGCTCAGATCCTGAGCCACATGCTCTCAAGCACAATTCGTAAGTTATTGCTGTGGCATTCGAGATAGGGACTTGATGCCCAGCATTGTCTGTGCCGCCAATTTCACCCCAATGACCACTCTTGATGTCCTCCAAGCATTGATTGAAATTGACCCCCGAAATGGAAGGGATAAAAGGAAGTATGACAAGGAGTTTGCCAAAGCGCCCTACAGATCAAGGTTAGGAAAGATACCGAAACGACTAGAATGAAACGTGCCTTTCTTATGAGTCACAAAATACGAGGCCATTGAAGCCGAGGAGCGTCGGAAGCATCGGTTATATACTGATCCAGACTGGTGCTGTGCATTTCAAAGCAGAACTTGAATAGGACTGAATGCGGTGACTCCGTCGTGGTTTGCCAGTGAGGCCCCCCTGAGAGGAGCCTGCGGTAAAAGCTGATCTGTCAATGGAGTCCAGATCATTAGGCACCTTTAGGCACGCAAACCGTTGATACTCGATCAGGTAAGTATCATGATACCATTTTCAATTGATGGTAGTCACAACTCTGATACTTAAGTATGTCAATGAGGGGCAGCTTGATGGGTGCCTGAAAGATGTGACACTAACTTCAACGAAGTTACAAATAACATTACACCTATCGACATTGAAACGGCTGTAAGTAATTACATTTTAAATACATGACATGGTGAATTATGGTTATTATGTAGTTGATTAGCTGGTTTCGAGAACGGAAGGGAAGAAAGTTTTATATAAGTACATACACCCAACACAATGTCATCGGTCAAGTACTTATTGTCGGTCTAATCAGGAAGTTTAGGGTTCACGAGAAGGTTTACAAATATAACGAATAGAGTCGTACTTCCAGCCGCAAGCACGATACCGCCAATCCAAGCACCCCTTATGACCAATATATCATCCTGGACGAGGGAGATGATGATCCATGTTTTTACGCCGCGCCCTAAAACGCTGCCGTTGCAATAACACCTATCGAAGAAATTGCTGAACTGAAATAAACAAGTGACGAAGATCCAAAAAGCGTTGAAAGCTGCAAGGACCTTCCCCAGTCGACGCATATTGATGGAAGCCCACCTGACGATACGGAGTCTAGAAGTTTTCTTGTCTCCGCGGGACGATGTAGAGACGTAGTGAGAAAGGAAGCTGGAGATGAGGAGTAGCATCCACACAACGGTCGAAACAGCGCCGTACAAAAGATATGACCCTGACCGGCAACCTAGGCCTGTTTGTAAGTAATCATAAGTCGCATTCATGATAGGTAGTTGCTGTGAGGCCCTAAAGAGCTTACCTATAGTCGGACTGAACCAAACTACAACAATTGCAGCGCCTGTAGTACCCCATTGGAGAAAAAGCGCAATCAATGACGCAAGGATAATGCGCGAAAAGGCGTTCGGAGCCCACGCAGACTTGTGGTTTGAGGTTTCACCGAGGGGAAGACAATAAGCCTCCACCTGAGCCCGGGTTCCAATTCTATTTCTCGCATGAGCACTCGCCACATATCTTTCTTCCTTTTCCCAATCCGCATCAGGGTTGACCGAAAGATGAAGTTTTGCACGGTGTGACGCAGCTCGGAACATTTCTGACATATCCTCCACGGCTTGAACCCATGACAGAAAGCGAGCATAGTTGTAGATGGGGATTGTACAGTATTCGTCATCGTACAATGGATCTTCAACTCCCTGTCTAAGGGAAATGGCTTGTTCCTGGGAAAGGGAGGTTGCCAAGACAGGTGTTCGATCGGACGAGTCCGAGGCAACATACGCAATTTTATTAGCCCGTCTCATGGCTTGGGATATTCGCGTCGCGTCGCATTTTGGAGAGACCTGAAGCCACCCGATGACGATGGCCAGTAGCCATGTCCATAATGACCCAACACTCTGACCGTTGGCATTGATCGAGAGAGTTATATCCCCAATTAAAGAGTCAACGACGGTGAATACATACGCGATAATCACCCAAGCAATGGAGGCAACGGCAGAAATTGACCATGTGTGTGTGTAATCAAGCCATACAACAAGTTCGCTCCACCAATGGTCGTTGTGTGGAAGCACAATGAGAGACGAAAGGAGAGAGTTCTGAGTGGTGATCTGTAGTGGAGATTGCTGAAGACTGCTTAGAATTCGAACAGCTTGGCGAGTATTTGGGTAGGTGTAGGAGGAAAAACGTCTGGCGATCCAGCGACCATTTAAAACAGTAAGCGTCAGCGAGTACGCTGCCAGCGTTGGAGACCCAACCGTCAGAAGGATGGAAACGAGGTTGTCGAGTTTATCGTTGCTGCCAAATGGGAGCTGAGAAACAAGTGCTAGCCATGGCAGTAGCCATGAACTAAGCTGCTGGGAAAAGATGGACCACTGAAAAGGCTCGGATCCAGAGCCGCATGCTTTGATGCATAGTTCGTATGTTATTGCTGTTGCATCCGATACAGCCACTTGTCCTCCACGGTTGTTCGAGCCGCCAATTTCGCCAAATTTACCGTCCTTGACGTCTTTAAGGCATTGATCAAAATTGACTCCCAAAACTAGAGGTATAGGGACGAAAATGAGGAAGAATAAACTATTGACGAGAGTCTTCAGGTCTAAGCAGACGACAATGAGCAAAGCATAGGAACTTGAATGACCATAAAATACGTACATCTTGCATCCATATTGGAGCAAAGACAACAAAAGCAAAGCCAAGAGGGTACATTGAGACATCCAATTATTTATGAGCGTCAGATTTGATTTTAGCTTTCGGCTTTCAGTGGCTTGAAGGAAGCTGTGCTCGGTACTACATTGATAACATGAGCGACGCGAATAGAACTGATAAAATAGAGTTCAATACTATGAAACACATCACCGCTGTTGATTCCATGGCAGGGTGTTTGATGTCGCTGCGCCAAACTCTGGTCTCTGAAACTGGAGAATTTCAGATTCGCATAATGATTTCCTTATTGACGCAAGGCGACTTTCCCAGTTGTAAGGTGATATCTGACTCGGGTACCATTGCAGGCGGTGCCGAGATCTGATCAAGGGTAGAGGACGTGATGGGAACATTTCTGTCAGCGAGTAAGTAATTTGGTTGGTTATGTTTCAAATTTCAACTGCAAAGTGTAAGTACAAGTTCAAAAAGATGACAGATTCAAAGTTCTTTCCCCAGTGAGCTATGCTGCTCACAGGTTATTCATGACAATGTCTTTAATTCGTCAAGGCTGATGAGTCAAACGGACAATTCATCTTCTAGAGTGGAGATGGCCTGATGAATCATATCGTCTAGAGAAGTCTCCCAAGCCCATCGCCATTTGTCAACGATACATTCGCCCATCTTTTGCAAACGCTCCACATCAGTGTGGGGATCATCCCCATCAAGCACGAAATCTTTATGAGTAAAACTGAGGTAGCTACCGGTCTCGAAGGATCTTTGTACAATATCCAGAGCAAAAGGTCGGCGAAGAAGGTCGTAGATGCGAAGTACAGTGGGAAGTACCTCGCGTTTGGCTAACCGGTGGCCTAAAAGCTCAGCAAGAAGACAACCATCCTGGACGACGGTCAGCGACTGCATGGATAATAGGTCGGAGATACACCGACTTCTATAGCTTGACCAGCGCCAGAGCCCTGATGCGGAGTCATAGCGTGTGCCTACAGTGATTGAATCGGATACGAACGAGGAAAAAAGTCAAGGCAGGAAAGTAGCACTTACAGCGTCGCCTATCAATGCGATCCTATCGGAGACAAATGAACGAAGAGGCCTCACAGTATGGATTGCCCATCTGGTCAGTTTATCAATGCCCTATTTCAAAAGTCAAGGGGAAATGAATCAATGGTATAACAAAGGATCTGCAAATCTGAATTTACTTGTGTGAGTTCAACAAATTCGGATTCCCAATGAGAAGTGGCACTAAGGAGGTCATCCTTCTTGGCGTCTTCAATCCAAGGCCCGTCGAAAGGTGTTCCAGCCAAGCTGTTATTTGTGTGGTATGCAACGATGTTAATCAGAGTACCCCGAGCAATTGGATATGCAATGATAGTCTGAATAGACCCCGTGAGCTCAGATGACGAAACAATGGGTGTATGTATACCCAATCCTTTCCCAGGTACTGTCAAATGATGTTATCTGTAACAGGACAGGGCTCATCAACAAGCAACACACCTGCGTCCCATAGTCATGGATGATATAGTTATTCAACTTGTCTACAGGAACGAGAGCTCTATACGCCAAGGCTCCGGTCCATGTCGGATGCACAGCAGCCAATAAACTGTCGGCGTCCGCTGTACGACCTTCTGTGAGTGCATTTTGAGCCTGTTCGTGGAGCAATGTCCGTCTGACAGTTGATTTGATGCCATCCGCACCAACCAAAAGATCACATCTTGACGTCGAATGATCGTCGAAAATGAGTTCAAGTTCACCTGATTCTAAGCGTCTGTAGGTTTCGAGTCTCTTGGAATACTGAATTTGGCATGATGGGAGGAGATGCTTTACAAGCACTCCATGAAAATCGGCACGATGGAAGAATAGAAGGGTCCCTGAAAAATAATTCATGTAGCAGAAGCATTAAGGTGTTGATTGTACTTGCCTTTGCTGATGATGCGACAAAATACATATCCGTTTGCCTGATCGCTCTTTCGTAGCTCAAGAGTGCACACTGGGAAAAGAGTAATTATGTTAGCGCGGAAATTGGAGAAATAGGCTGTCAAGCAAGTAGTACCAGGATCATCGCTTGGCTGCCTGGAAGCATATTGCGCCAAATCCTCAAGACCAAGAGCCACCAAGGCCCTCCAAACACGAGGCCATATACCAATGCCCGCTCCGACAGGCGAAAATTCACTTGCAGCCTCAAAGATTTCAACTTCAACATCAGGATATCGTGACATCGCGACAGCAAAAGTAAGTCCTCCCACTCCACCTCCGCTGCAAACAATGGATGTCAAACTGACTGCACAAAAAGAGTAAGAAACATACCAAACAGCTACTTTGAATTTTGGCTTGGACATCGTCGTTCACCGTCTCTGAAATGGAAGAGTCAAAGTCGTGAGTACATATCGATAATCCGTCGCCTGCAAGGTCAGCAGGTTAAGACGACCCGGATATAGCGCAGTTGTAGTGCATGGGTATCAGTCGTAATACTAAGACTGGGAAGATGTGTCCATTTGAGGAACTCCACATTATGTGCATCACTATCACCAGACTTTGAAAACGCACACACATGCGCAAACCCTCCCGTTGTTGAAAATCTGTTGAAACATAGTTTCAGGTGCAGTGGATAGACGAGCGAAATCTTTCTTTCAATAATCCATCCAAAAATATGTTTACAAGTCGAAGGTCCGTTTGATGATGCTCTGGGTAAGGATCGGAGGTTTGACGGAATATGAAGCACGTCGGTGGGTAGAAGAGGGTGGGAAAGTGCCGTTAAATGTCATGAAGAATAATAAAAGAGTGCATGCAACAAAGTCCGTACTGTATGAGGTGCAAGGGAAAAACAATAAAGGAAAAAAAGCACAGCGAAAGCACATTACTCAGCTCTACGAATACCTCCTTTCATGTCCTTGAACAGGCTTCGGACTCGGGGAATTCGCCGCATATGGGTCCCAACCCGAATCCATACTCGCCATCCTCGACCCACCATCATCCTTATACGGCGATCCCAGCGCCAAATTCGCTGTACTTCCATTCCACGCATCGCTGTGATTATCATGCTGTAAGGGAACAAAAGCACTCGAGTCAGAACTCCTCAATCCTCTATGGGCCCCAGCCGCCAGCGCCGCGGAACCTGGTCCGCCTCCCGTCATAGCGTACGAGGTCGTAGGAGCAGCGGTGCGGCGCCGACGACGGGCGAGTAAGAGACCAAGAAGCGCACCCAGAAGACCGATCACCGCTATGACACCAACCACACCACCTACGATCGCCCCCGTATGCGATCCGCTCGCGCCATTGTCCTTGTTGTTCTGGCCGGAATCCGGTGCGGACGACCCGTCGCCCGATCCGGTAGTTGAGAGGGTAACGCTTGCTGGGAGCTCACTCGCTGCGGAGATGGGCTGTTTGCCCATCGAGCCACTCCCGACGATAACCATAGTGCCGTTAGAGGGTATTCCGTTGATTGTGACAAAGAGAAGTGCGGGTCCAGGCTGGAGGATGTTGGGGTTTGGTGCCTGAGCCACGTGGAGGGTGATAGAGCCATCGTTGTTGACTGTGAAGGTGTTGTTGAGCTGCACGTAGCGCTGGCCCATGTTCATGGCGTGTGTTGTGAAACCGCCACGTATGAGAGAGACGGTGGTGTTACCAGCTGCTGCGTTAGCCGATCCAGTATAAGAGGATTTGGGTATGGTGAGGTCGAAGTAAGGACCGCCGTAAGAGATAGTTTTGGGCATTCCTGTAGGAGCGGGACGTGTCGTTGCGCTGAAGTAGGGGGGGTAGAAGATTTCTGCTTGGTATTGGGTAGGGAAGATGGTACTAGTGTTCACGTCGACGTTGGGGTTTGAGCCAGCGATGAGGACTGATGCGTCGGGAAGAAGGATAGCAGACGAGTGGTACAAACGGGCGATATTGGACGTGTCAAAGCCAGTGTTGGACCACCGCTGGCCCTTGGGTGCGTTTGGGTTGTAAATCGCAGGTGTGCCAACAGGACCGGAGGCCAAAGACATCCCAAAGGGCATGTCACCGTAGAGCGCGGTCTGCCCAGTCTCAGTAGCATAACCGGCTGTGCCGTTGAGACCGCCATTGACGACGAGCATCGTCGCATCGGGGAGGATGATGAACTGACCCATGGTCCTGCCCTCAAGCATGTTATCGTCCTGCTCGTAGGCGGGAGCAGAGCCATCTGCAGGCTCTGGCGTCAGCCTTTGGCAGTCCTGGGAGGCAGGATATTCCCATGTGTTGATCGCAGGGTTTGCGTAGTTGCCCCAGGCTTCATCTGGCATGTCTGAACCACCGCAGAAGAGGAGGGTGGGGTTCCAGTTGTTGGCGGGCGTAAGAGGAAGCATGGCAACGGCGCCGGACGCAGGGTAGACACGGACGACGTTACCAGGCATACCTGGCAGTGGGGTCTCGACGTTGTTGTTATAATCCCAGATCACTGAAAAGAAATATTAACATGAATGACAAGAAACAAACGTAGATAGATACGAACTGGTAGAGACATTAGCCTGAACGAGCATCTTGCCAGAGTTGAGAAGGAACGCATGGGCGTAAGCATTGAGACCGGATGTTTGGATCAAAAAATTCAAGGTCTCAACTCCACGTCCGTTGGCTGGGTAGAACTCATACGTGTTCTCCGCAGCACCACCTTCGAATTGTGGATCGGTGTTAGGGTAATTTCGGTTGATGTAGCCACCGTTAACGAAACCACCGATCAAGACTATGGAGCCATCAGCAAGCGCCTCGGCCGAGGAATACCACCGTTGTTTCTGCATTGAGAGGAGGCTGGAGTCGTCGAACCACTGACAATCAGACGAAGCAAAATTGTCCGAGCTCGTGCATGGATTCAATATCCGAATTGCCCTGGATCCATCGAAATCTTGATATTCGGCATCCCAAGCACCATTGCCCGAGGGATTTTTCTGCGAACCGATTACACCTCCACGGCCGACTGCGCCATTTCCGCCAAATGTGACCCACGATCCGTTTGGTAGATGCATTCCTGACGCGCAGAAGACATTTGTGCGCACGTCCATGACAGTTGCTTGATGCGAGGCGATGTCCCTACTTCACGTTAGATTTTTAACAATTACGAAGGAAGAGACGTACCAAACAGAGCCCCAAGCCGGATGACCTGCCACTGTGGCAGCATTACCCTCTGCTTTATCTAGAATGTAAACTTTTTCTTCGTTGCCCAAAAACATCTAATTTTTTGAGGATGATTTTCGACAAAGAATGGAAACTCACGTACCATCATTGCGCTAACTAGAGTGTTTCCTCCATCCGCGAACGATCCTGCACTCGCAGCAATTACTGGGGAGGACGCCGAGGCCAAGAGAGCCAACGAGCGAAGCGTTGACAGCATTATCGAGACGAAGAAGGGATGCCTATATGTGATTAGAGTGAATTAATTGAAAGAATGTGGCGTATTGAGGGAAGAGTAGCAAGACCAAGAAGGTGTAGGGAGGAGAGGGATAGCGGAGGCGTGGAGGAGAAAGGAAGAGAGGGAAAGTGGAGAAATTGCCTGATGTCGGCCGGCCGTTTATGGCGCGATAAGACCCCCGACACCCCACGCTTACTCCTTCAGGTCATTTTGGTTCCGTCCAAGATACACTTCAACCTAGATTTGAAACTGAAAAGGGCTTTTGAGAAGCCATGCATCCTTTCTAGTTTTCTAAGTCTACCACTCTACCATTTTTCTGGGGTCAAGGCTCAGGCTGCGTGCACATTCCATGATGATTCCGTTAATTTTTCTTGATCGACATCGGATCGGCCCGAAGGCGTTGACATTCGGCCCACCGATGTCGGACATAACTTTTGATTCTCCACCATATGTATGTTCCGAAATACCAAGACGATGGCCGCTCTGTCTTTTGCCTGAATCGTTAATCAATATCTTGAAAGCATATCATTGCTAAAAATTGCATTTGCACACGCAACCCCGAGTCTCCGAAATGCTCCATAAGATCAATTTGATTCGTGTGGGCTTTGCACACACAAAAACGGCGGCGAATTTAGGCCGACAGCATCAGTGAGTAGGATCCTGCCTTTGGAACCAATCGTTTGAGATATCTGGAGTGTAGATGGTGTTTAGCCTCGTCTCACATAGTTGCAACGTCAAACATGAGTCCATGAGATTTATTCATCATCTCTTCCCCTTCCTGTTGATATCCTGTGGTACCGGTCTAGTATCTTTGGACTATGTTCACTCACCAAAGAATTTAGTTCATCAAAGCGTCCCAGGCAACTAATGATAACAACCCAGATTGGCAAGTGATTGCAGTAGGAACAATTGTGCCGTTGATGTAAAGGACCTCTGAAACCGATTCGGGCGACGTAGAGGCTGTCACAACGATGAACAAATATCAATCTGTATCAAGATTTCTCATCTTTCGTTCTAAGTATATGTCAGAAATTAAACAAACAAACTGGCGTGTCGGTCAAAGTGAGAAAAAGTCAGCTAGCCATCCTTTCAAGGCATCCCAGCAAATAACTCGCTATGCACCCGAAAAGGACGTTCGTGGCCTTAAGTCCCCGCTCCCTAGGCTTCGCGCGCTCCCTTGCGATGAGCGCATTCCGATGCCTCATCCAATACGCGTTCACCTTCCGACAGTTCTCGGGGAGCGGGTATAATGCACAATACTCAAACTCAGGCTATTTTTTCTTCGGTAAGACTTATGAGCGTATGGGTGGAACGTCTCGCCGGGGAAGCATATACACGCACCCACTGGCAACAAGCTTGAGTCAAGTCTCGATATCGAAGTATCTAGGCCCTCTATCTGGCAATCTTCGAAACGCCTGCCCCAGATACTTGTGAGTAAGAGCACGTTGGCTGAGTACATATATGTCATTGACAAAGGTTTTAGGTTCTCGCCTATGGGGCGTCGGAGAATGTTCTAAACCTCCGTTCTCAACAGCTCGTGTACAATCAGAGTCCTTGGAAAAAGAGTAGCGCCTTGAACATCAAAAGGAAAGGGAAAACACAAAGAGTTCTGACTTTAAGCGCCTGAGAAATTTTGACAGAGGTATTCTGAGCGGCGAGCATCCGGAGACTCGGAGTATATGGTCATAGCCCATCAGAGTACGAACGACCAGTGAGTGGGGCGTCGTAACACCTAGAGACTGAGTCTTCCGATAGTCTCACTTCCCATTCTTTGCGCCCTTGCAATTCATGGATATAAAACAAAGTGGAAGCCGAGCAGTAAGTACTCGGCAGCAGGCAGTGGCAAATTCCAAACTGGGTAATACCGTTCTCACGGCTGGGGCGACATCCGATTTTGTCATCACCGCCACGTGATTCACGCAAACTTCAACTTTTTTTAGTACATACCGCCAACATACCGCACTAGTGCCCTCTGCTTCTCATACCTGCATCTCTTAAGCGCTCATGCATCTGAAGCTTCACAAAGACGCATGCACGGTGCATGCGTCCACGCCTTTTGTGCATTTGTCAACTGAAAACAACTTTAAGTGGCGCTTGATTCAGAATGCCCTCACAACTCACGTTTGCACTTCACAGCAACAAGAACTCTTCTCTGGAACCTCGGCTTTAACCCATCATGGGACCTCACCGTGACCTCATCTTTGAAATTTTAAGCTCAGTCACCGTACGCTCCATCCCAGATCCGTATGTCACCGAGAACAGCATGACCATGCTCACTCATTTATAGCTCCAGAACCTAACAAGAACTCATCAGAATTTTTTTTCCTTCCAGTCAACGTTGATTTACCCAAACAAGACTCGATTCTGTTCTCCTCCGAGTCTATCGAATACTTAGGTAACTCCTCACTTCCTTCTCTTGATCTCATAGCAGTCGTGTGGATACGCAATAAATGATCTCCTTTGGGCATATCTTGAGATAATATGGGCACAAGTCTTTGATACACCAAGACACCGAGTCTGATAAGTATTTTTTCTATCTAGTGGATAATTTTTTTTTCTTGCCCAGATTCAAATCTGAAGAGAGGTACTTACAATTCTTGGCGCGAGAATCCTAAGTGAGATTCAAGATGAATCTAGATTACTTACACCATTCATTCGTATTGCAATCTGTTTGATTGTTTCTCATGTTCGGTCTCTCACATGTTTGCTATAAAGAGTGACCTGCTGAAGCCCCCTCTCTCTTCCATCACCTTAGTTTGACTTCCGTTGAAGTCTGTTACTTGTATCTATCTCACTGATCACAGCTTGTTGCAATGCCTTCTCTCCATAATATCTTCCTGCTTGTCGCTACCACCCTTATGACTTTTTCCTTTGTTGTGCCCGGTAGTGAGTGTTTGCTAGCTTGTCCAATCACATCAGCGCTGACATACACTGTTCTAACTCGTTGGTTTTATTTTTGCAGGTGCTGATGAGATGTAAGAAATGTTTGTCGATGATTTAACCAGTTTTTACATGCACAATACTTCCAGTGACGTCAGCCTTAGTGCAAGCGATCCTTTCATCCATGATGTGAAGGATCCTTCTGCACTTCCATTTACAGTCAGCACGGAGGATTCTATTAATGTGGTTGGAATTGTCGATGTTAAGGGTGATGAGACTCTGAATATCTTCGATTAATCTTTTTATGTGTCAAGCTGGTACGTTATTACGACTCGACTTGTACACGTATTAACGTATGATGTAGATCTTATCCCTCTCCCTCGCTTTCTAGGACAAGTTTATGTTAATATTTAGATCTTACATTCATTTTGCTATTTTTCGTCGTTTCCTGCCAGCTTGATTTGTTCTTCATTTCTTGCTATACCTCTTATGAAAATTTTCCGCATTGATGACCACCCCATGATCGTTGATTTAGCTCTTGTTTTCTTCCATTGCTAATTGTCTGAACCCTTTTTTCTGGACCCCTTTGCCTTTATCACGAGTAAACGAGAATAACAACTTTGTATCTTGCAGAGCCTGCATGCATTCGGGTTTTCTGTCGTCATTGAGCCCGTCGTGAACAATTCAGATGCGATTTAAACCCTTCATGATCCCTTCCCGCATATCCTTTCCAGGTGATCATGCTGGCTTTAACTAGTAGCATACTACACACTTGAACAATCTTTACTCCTCATTATCGTGAGTACTTACATTGCTTCAAGTTTAAAATTCAATCGAAGTTCGATGATTTTCTTTCACGGATGCAACATTGGTGGAAGCCACCATATTAGAGAATAGGTGCCAATCCCTACTCGCGGGTGTCATGCGTGTTGCCCACATTGAAGCTTTGTGTCCTAGATGATCGTGAAGAGATTGAGCATTTGTCGAGCCGCGGCCGCGGAGGAAGGAACGATAAATCCGAACCGTCCACGTGACTGGAAAGGGGCGCCATCTTGCGCAGATTTCAAAACTTGCAAGTTCTTGAACTTGAACACGCACCGTGCCGTAACGCACTGATACCCTTCCATTTCTCATGCTCGAATTTTTCAAGTGCTTATCTACACAAGGCTCGCGTAATGGCTCGCAAAAGGCCCAAACTTGGCCAGGCTAACGTGATATCATGATCAAAAGGTTGTATGAAATGCATAAGTATGCCATGTTCAGACGATTTTGCGCGTTTGAGGGGCTTGGTGAGTATAGTCTCTGCACAGTTCTAGAAAGATTGGAAAAGTCTACTCGAAGTTTTTCAATCCGGCACCGTCTGGACATCCTATTGCCCCCTGCCAATAAAGGGGCAATAGAGATCCTTTTCTCGACATATGTGAGGTCGGTGCGTGCAATGATAGAATACCACTGTAGAAAGCTTAGATGATGAATTGCATTGTCTCAGAACCCAAAATTTCGCGGAATCTTGTTCATCATCAAGCAATGTCGTAAGTAAAAATGGAGTAAGCTGAAGTTAGCATGTGTAGGGGACTTGTAGAAGCACCGAACGCAGACCGGTAATTGGGTCCTGGCACAGCAGAGAAGAACATCGGTTTTATGGCAGGACATAGGACAAACTGGTTCTGGGTGATTGCCACGCGTTTTTCCGAGAAATCTAGGGTGATCATTGGCAAACTTAGAATGGGGTGAAGAAGATCCTTCAACATAAAGACGGCCCCAAACAGAGACTACGTCAGTGTAAAGTCCTCATGCTCTGTTAAGGAAGCATCTGTCGGGTTTGCTATGAAGACTGATCTGCTGAAGCCCTCTCCCCCCCTTTGACAAGTTCCATTGAAGTCTGTTATTCCTATCCATCTCAGTCACAATGTCAAATTCTCTCCGTAATCCCTTCCTGCTTGTCACTGCTACCACCGTTGGCGACTCTTTCCTTTGGCGTGCCTTTTGCGTTGACAGAAGGGGTCAAAGTGAGCACAAGTGATGAGTGTTTGCTACATAGCTTGTCCAATCGTATCAACGCTGACGTACACTGTTCTTGGTTCTAACTTGTTGGTCTGATTCTTGAACACCTACATTGTTCTCGGCATTCTCATTCAGTATAACGGCAACATCAGGTTCGCACTAAGTACACTTCGGCGCAGGCTTCCGGACTCACCGTCCACACGCACATCAGCCTGGCACCACATTCTGCTTCCCCTACCCAGAGAGGCCATGTACATCAGTATATCCCCGGTTAGATGGAGGGAGATGGTACCGGATGGTACAACCCGGTGCTGGGTTGTACCATGTCCACCATCTCACCACCCGCCACCTCCACCACCTAGGTCTGGAATCTTCTCCTGTGATGACAGTGACTAGTCCTTACCTATTCCGTACTCTCGTTTCCTCGTGATTCCCCTACCCTTTTGTTATCGCTTCCCGGATACTTAGTTACCGATGGTATATAAGGCTCAAACCCTGTATTC
>JAGGAR010024176.1:0-15265 GCA_017657315.1 Termitomyces sp. K1Ag
CATATCACTGGTTTAAGGACATGTTAGAAACCTGATGCTTCGGAAATAGACATTGAGGGGGGGGGGGCAAAAAAATACCGGTAGATTCACACTTGTTTCTCACTGCAAATCTCCACCACTAGTATCTGAAATCTCCCACTTGTAGTATTCTTTTCCGCCACGTGTCATGCGCATGGTTATTAGTAGACCGGCATGCGGAAAGGGGCTGACTCGAGGACCATATCCTTTCTACAAGGAGAACAGACTAGAAAAGAGGGTGCTGTAGAGGCCTGGGTCTGCTTCCCGTTGCATAGCTATGTAGTTCTGCTGATGTAGTATTACCACAACTGGTATAGTAGTATTATACGCACGATGAGGTATGAGAGTAGGTTCCATTGTGTTCGGAGTGACAATGCTTCGGTGCAATAGTAGTGGCTACAGCATGGTCAGGTTGGTGGTGTCAGATAAGAAGCTCAAGAGCGGTCACGATGAAATGAGTAAAAGTGTTCCATCCAGACGGCCATGATGGTAGAAAATCCAAGCACAGGCGCCAGGAGTCTGCATACATATACGTGTGCACTTGGGTGCGTTATCGGCGACTAGCTCTCCCAACCGTCTACAGTCAACTGGGGGTTAGTAAAAGCCACTTGCTTTTCAACTGAAAAACTCTTTCCGAATATCGCACGTTAGTATGATGTCACAGCTGTCGAGTTTCCTTTTTTGGCTCTTTTGGTTCATTGTAGAACGTGGTCCCGATCGATCACGATTATTTTACAATACTCGTTCTTGAGCATACCTCAGTGTAGAACGATTACGAGTCGCAGTGGTATTACTATTAGGCAAGCCCGCAGCCCCAACTACAGCCTTCTTAGACTGACTCATGACCCTCCAATATAGATAAGGAGCAACAATGTTTATTGTAGATCCCCCCTCTCGGCCTTGCAACCGCCATGCACAATAGCGAGAAAGAGCCGCGATCTTATCAAGCTTCACAGAGCTTCGTGACCGTCAATCAATACTCTCGCGATATGTTGTACTATCTTCCTAGTCTGTTCGCTGTCGCATCGTGATTCTCTTTCTCTGATTTCTTTACAGATGACATGTTAACCATAACTTCTACTCTCGGCTACGACCCAAACTGTCCTAACCACTACTGGCCGTCTCAACGATTTACTTCTACTGATGAGAACTTTTCCTGGAGAGGAGATCCTGGTAAACCTTTCATTTTGCCTTCCGGCTGGTTGCCTGACATCCTGCAGCTCCATTCTTTCCGTCCCATCCATTTGGACCTCCACATAATGGATACATGCCTCATGTGCCGACAGCGCCTTCGCCGCCGTCAACCAGCTGGAACAGCTTGCCTCTCCACATGCCCAGAAATGATCCAAGTCGTTCGTTACCCACACATCGCAGCACTGTCCCATATCATTCGCCACCAGCACAGTTCGTAGAGACTCCGACATTGAACGCCCCTCTTCCGACACAACAAACCCGCGAATCGAGCCAAGACGAACACGATGGCGATCCCGAAGGACAAATATCTGAAGAAAACTATCGGCCTAATGTCAGTACGATGGCCATCCGACGAGCGGCTTCACACCGGAGGAAACATGAGGCGAGATTTGCTTGTCCGAAGTGCAACAGCCGCTTCACTACGGTTCGCAACTTGCAGAGTAAGAAATTTTGTTTTGATTATTCAATCATCCGTATCTTAAATTTTGCCTGCTCAGACCATGAAAATTCTCACCGGAACGCCAAGAATTTCGCTTGTAGCAAATGCCACCTGGCCATGGCAACTCGTTCCAATGTTCTTCGTCACGGCAAGAAGCAACATCCTGGGCTAGGTTTGTGCACACGCAATTATATTTCCAACCTATCGTAACATCGTTGCATTTAGTCATCCGCGCAGAACCAAGGGTGTAGCTAAGGCACTAACCATTGGGACACTTTTACTACTTATCATCCAGAACTCAATCATCTAAATGTAACTGTAGCATACGTACCCCGCAATCATCTGTACATGTCGTTAGTTTGTTGTTGGTTGTCTGCGCTGTCGCACCTGTTTAAGTGATCTGACATTTTATGCGCATGCCTGATAATGAATCTTATGATAATGATAATAATAATCATACTACCTACTGGGGCCTCTCAGCAAAGGTACAGTAAAGTTTGAAGAGGGGAATCATTACGGTTCGTGTGCCGAAAAATCTAGAAGGATTAGTGTCAATTCTTGAGCTGTACGAGAAAGCATTACCTTGGCTCTAGAATATGACAAGATACTGTCGAGCCCGAGCTACTCTTCCATGTTTCCGTGCATTCGGGGAAGGAGCTCAGGCTATCGATATCATCCGATTGGTTCGACACCAATCAGATACCCAAAAGCGGCAAGCGTGCTTGAAGGTTAAAAGGTATGCACACCTGATTCATTTTGCATGACTCGAACTACATACCATTCGGACAGCATTTGTAACCCTCGGCACGACTAAGGTATCTGTAGTATTTGAATAAAATGGATGTCAGAAAGCTCGCAACGTAATACTGAAAAGCAATCCTACGTCCCATCGAGACAGCATTCTATTCATAGCTCGCGGGATCTATTGGGATATCCAGTGACGAGAAGTACCCCGAAATAGGTCACTTCCAGCGCTCACAGCACTGCCCCCAGAAGACGCTTCATAGAATCTAGAATCCTGAAAGACGGTCGGTGGGACTAGAGGAACTTTGTAGTTCGGGCGCTAATTATGTACCATCTTAATCTCGGCTGTGCAATGTCCAGTAAAAAAAATGGGGCAATCATGATCACCGACAAACGTGTCTCTCTGTGTCTATAGTTTTGAGCATCTTGACTTTTTTTGGAAGACATACATAGTGGGTTCTGACAACTGTCATCTTGAGGACCTTTGGTCTAGATGTCGATAGTCCAGTAAGATGAGTCTGCGGTACAGCAGGTCTGCGGAGCCTCGGATGTTGTATGTATTATTTCTCGTTTTTGGAACTAGGTCTTTGCGGACGTTCGCCTCTAGGTACTTGACTCGTAGCATCTCCCCGGGGAAAAGGGAGGCCATGGCAGAAGGGAGCCTTCAGGCCACCTGACGGTGTTGGCACAGCCCCGGGGACAGGCGTGAACTTCGCGTGAACGCGCGTGGTTCGTTGAAGTTTGCGTGACGTAAGCCGTATCAAGAACTTGTACCTTCTACACTCCAACAATAATATCGTCCTTTTTCCCCTGCTGATATTGTCCATGCTGCCTGGCTATACCCATCTTCCCGGTTTTCAAATGTCATGTTGAACCATTTTCGGGACTTTCTAGAATAATTCGAGGAAACTATGCTTTACAGCCAGCTGAGCGCTTTAATTTTGGCGCCCAAAAACGAGCCGAACAACCGGCAAGCACAGCCTACACAGCCTTACAATGTCGAAGGCAGGTACATTTGGTATATATATAATCATACCGAGTCATTTTTCTTCATCCTCAGGAATCCCTGGTACTTCCCCCCCACCACACTGCGAGTCCTTAGCATGGCTGATCAGTTCTACGCACCAATTGTTGTGATCCACACCCCTCCCCAATGTCATCCACAGCTCCCACAATTTGAAGCGAACGATGACCGTTCACAAGTACAAGGCTGGCCTACCTCCTCAAATGACGCCTATAATAAAGGTTTGGTCGATCCACTCATGCTCGACCTCGGGTTGACCACTACCTTGTATTATAGACTTAAGACTACAGATCTCCCAGAATCATCGAGCTCAACCATCGCCGTATCTCAACTCTCCGGTCTCCCCTTCCCCGTATCTCAGTTCTCCAATCTCTCCTACTTCTTCCACGCTTTCTTTGTCTCCCGGTGGTCTGACTGCCGCATTTGGCGACTTCACACTTGTCGATGAGCTATCGCCAGAAGATTCTTTTCCCTGGCATTTAGAGCAAACCTTACTTCACGATCCGTCTTCTCTTTCCCGAGATGGAAATATGCCTTCGGATGGACTTAATCTGACCATTTCTGCGGACAATGACCAAGTCAACAATGTCTACCCATCATCAGCGACTTCAGACGAAGATTTCAATGAGATATTCAATCAAACCATAAGCCTCAATTTCGAAGAATCGTCGAATGCTGCCGACCAGGATCCTTCCCCTTCTCAAACAGATTTTGGGTCTTATATGTCATCTCGGCACAATGAAGGCGCAGATTCCTTCTTTGCCTCGCATTCTCCGATCCCACCCGTTCCGAGCGCATTTACTGCGGATCTGTTGCCAACTACCTCCAATGTCAACGAAGGCGCCCTTCAGCGCCGTCACAGCCATTCTCATACGATAGTTTCTAAGTCTCACCCAGCGTGCGGGGCTACTGGGTCATTATTGATGCCACCCGATGGACACGACGATAGCAGGCAGCTTCGCCACCACAGCCGTTCACACAGCAACTCTTGTATCAGCTTGATGACCTCAGGCATCGCTGCACCGTCACCTAGCTCATTATTGTCCCCGGATGTAATGTTGGCAGAGAGCAACAATAATCCACTGCATCGCCGACACAGCCATTCCTCTGGAAGCCAGCGGTCCATGGAAACTGTCGGACAGCCTCTTCGGCGAGCCAAGTCGATGCACAGCCGTAATAGTCCGTATGCTCGTCCTCGAGACATTGGCCCAGCTGACGCATATCCCACTCCCAAATCCGACGATCATCGCCTCCTTTCCAATGACACGCGAACAGCTGAGCACTCCGCGCCTCCATCACCCCTTCCATCCTCATCGCCTCACTCCCGGAACGCCCAGCAAGCCACCGAGGACATGTTCAGGCGTTACGACAACGCCTCTGGAATTGGTTATCCCATCTTACAAAGGGAGACCATTGCTTCTGACGCCGTGTTGCAAGCAAGTGCGAAGCGACGCAAGAAGGCTCCATTGTATGAGTGCAAGAGGTGCGGTCAGATGCTTACAAGCAGAGACAATCTCAATAGTACGTGATCGTCCTGTTCTGCTCGTGTTTTCTTCCAGGTCTCACGATCAACCTTTTCAGACCACATGGATGCGCACACGGGTATCAGACGTCACCGATGCGACTTCTGCCATGAACGTTTTAGAACCCGTAGCGTGCTCAAGCGCCACCAGAAGAGTATCAAGTGTCCTGCTTCTCGTTTCAATTCGGGCCTCAAAAAGAAGGTATGTTACTTAATGCTTTGGTCTCAAGTTTAACTTGCTTATCTGCTTGAGTAGCTCGACGATCCTTCCTGCTAATGATTTCCACCCTACTCCGTCGTGTAGCTCATCTCCAGCATCCAAACTTTACGTATACCCCAGGCACTAGTAATTCTACTGTCCAGCTGTCTAAGCTCTTTTGATACCCTTATACATAACAGTATAGTCTCCCCGGGCCCTTCACGGTTTCGTGCTTCGAGTAATCATGTAATGACCTTCCTCTCCTACATCCGGCCCTCGTATTTCTCTACATAACAATAGTTACAATGATCAACAATTTACGCACTGCGCGCGTGGACGTCTCAGACTCACCGGACCGTTATGAGAACGCTGCTCTGTGTTGATTCATATAACTATAGCGAATAGCACGGCTGTTTACGTGGTGATTATTGGACATCGTTTCCAATGGAGCCGAAGGCAGTGGTTGGACCAGATTCACACCAGAAACCATCAGCGCATGCCATACATCTGCAATCTGATCATTGGCCCGGGAGGTAGCGTACGCCGAGTCTTCACAGGAAATTCCCAAAATTGTATAGTGACTGAGCCATAGTATGTACAAGGATGCATCTGATATGGATCAATTCCGGGTCCCCTCGGACGTGTTGTTACCGCATCTGTAACCAGTAAACATCGTAATCTCTCACATGTTCTCTCATATGTTGGGCGGTTCAAATTTGATATATATACTGAGTTCGGGGTCGCGGGTAGTACTAGTGGAATGGCGGTGCTACTTTTCCCTCTCTGGGTCTGTCAGGTGTTCCAGCTCGAAGTCTCTTTGAGCAGTCCATTCAAATTCATTGCCCCAAAACGGACTCCTGTTGTCACACAAAGACACGTGTTACTGCCCTCACTAATCGTAGGTCTTTGCTTGTCTTTAGGGTGTCCATGCCTACAATATCAGGAAAACTGAAGCTGTGTATTTTACAGGCAGTATGGACCGAACTTTCAAAACAACTCAGGGACGTTGCAGATCCGTTCAAATCATCGTTATCTCTACTTCCCAAAGCTATAGACGGTGCTTTTATTTCGGTGTCCACATGTCATTCAACAAAGGTGACTCGATGGTCCCGCCAAGGCCTCCCAGTATCTTGAATGATGAAAGATGATGGTAACTAGGCACTGCCATGCTTATTCACATACACGTGTTAGCATATACAGGAACTCTGGGTTACGCAAAATTTACTTTCTTGTGTACCCCGCCTCCACCTCTGTAAATGCCGTACTCTATCCCTCAGAAACAACATATGATACAAACAGACGTGATGAATTTGAGTTCAGGTTAAATGAGCGCTATATATCCGCTCATAATCAATATGATCGACCGTTTTTATTTGAAGATCCTTAGACCTACCACGCCTTCCATATTAAGTAATAGAAAAGTACGGATCTAGTAACGATCACAAGTGACTACGCCACATAGGCTCTTAGGTCCGTGAGTTTATACATCTAATGCCAACATAAACGTAGCGAGAACACAGGATATTGATGAAAGACAGGATTTTTAACCTACCAAGATACTCACTCTTTTTGCACGATATCCTACATGCATACGCCACAAAGTCCGATGTTACCTCCGCAAGCCCCGTGCTAGATTATCTCTAATGAATGTTTGTTTTCAACTCCTCCTCATTTTTTTGTCTGATGATCTCCTGGAAGTATCTTCAAACAAGGGGGATGGTGACTCTAGTTCTTTATATTCGGATATCATCAACTTTCCATCCGAGTTGCTCATCCCAGTCCCAAATTTCAAAACAGATTTCCTGGGCCTACATGCTGACGCTTGAAATATCAATTATACTCGATCTATGCATTATTATTTCAACGTTTAAATCCTGGCGATTTACGGCGGCCTGGGGCATGGGAGAGCCCTGCATCATCTCCAGAATACTCTCTGCCCTCCTCGATCAATTCTAACTACCAGCCTGGAATCACCACATTTACTCCATTCCTCAGTTTGAACGACCTGTCTGGAACTGGTTCGGGCTTCACTCGGATGGCCACCGAAAGGATATAAATTACCGTCCTGCTCGCCCGCTTTGTTCTGGACAATTCTCAGGCCGAAAACACGATAGTAAAGATTCTCTCGAGGATGGTAGTGAGTGCACAGAATGATCAGTCGACTTGTTTCTGAGTAACTGACGGACCCTGTCTTCATTTTTTATGGTATTGCTTGCGAAGAAGCTTACCCTTTGCCGTGATAGAGCACTTCAGAGAAGCTGTCGGGAATCAATGGGAGAAAAGTACTTGTCCCAGTTCATCATATATTGTGGCAATGAGTGCAGGCTTATATATGTAACTTGCAAGGGTTACTGTTCGTCCGAAAGTGGATCGCATGTAACTTGTGCATATACCTCAACTACCTTCTACGGTCTCCCCATGATGGCGTAAACTTGAGTGCTACGGTTCAACAGCTCGAGAGTCATAATCGCTATTCATTACGACGACGAATCTGTCGGGTTACAAAATATATCATAGTCAACCTAATTTAAAATGTACAAAGTCTAAACTTGTGCCAGTCCACTATGTCCTGGTGTTGGTCCAGTATATTGTTGTGTCATCGGATATTGCTGTGTAGAATAGGTGGCGACAGGGGGGACGTACACGGGAACGTTTACAGGTTGTATGAACTCGTTGTTTGGCTTGGTTTCAAGGAAATTGGCCTCTTCAACAGAGGTAGTCCAAACGGTATTACCGCGGGACTTTCCGATGAGCGCAAAGATAAGGAGGGTGACGGTATACAGGAATACTGGTGAGAACAAGTGGTCAGCGGAAAGAAGCTACTGAGAGTCTGGTCAATCACTGACAAGCAATCCAGACGACGAATGAGGCGCCCATGATGGCGAGGAACTCTCGGCACCAGCCTTGTCCAGTGGCTTGAATCAAGCTGTGAGCAATAGGTTGGAGTTTTTGCAAGAAATAGACCTACAATTAAGATCGAAGGTATCGTTACAGCCGAGAGGATAAAGTATATCTTTCCACTGAGCGGTAAGCGCACCGACAGTCAAGAAAAGGACCCAAAGGACAGCTAGAAGAGAGTCAGAAGACGTGACTCAGAAGAAATATATAGACATACTCAAAGTGGGCAGCTCCACAGCAACCATGGATGTAAATGCGCCCCTACGAATCAGACTAACGACCAACCTAAAAAAAAGAATTGTCAAAACACACCCGAAGACTCACGTCTCCCGAATTGACGTACATCGTCGGCAGCGAGAGTAAAGTCAGAACCCCTGCAACCACTCCGACTATCTCAAAGTCTAGGATTATGTCGTCGAGCGTTGTGGTAATTTGAATCCAATGAGCTGTCAAGCCCAGGACGACAAGTCCCAGAAACAGTGAAATACCTACGTGATTCGAGAATCCCATCAGTGGAAGGAGTACAACGAGCGACCGGAAAACAGAGCTCACCGAGGGCAACAAGTCTGAATACGCTAATGAACGACATTTTTGTGAATGAACCAAAGGTGGGAGGGGAGAAAGGAAAAGTGATGACACGCCATGTTGACCGGGGCTTGATATTTAAGCCACAGGTCAGGCGACAGTGCCTCAAAGGATCATACAATGGCAGTACGCAGATCTGTCTTGCCAGAACTGTCACTGTCCAGGTAGGTAGTACATGCGCGGAATGATGGACATGATGATGATTCCAACATAGTAGGAAATATTGCATAAGTCGAAAAGGCAATTGTTCCTCTGCATAGGCTTTCCTTCCGTCTTGGTCGGCACTCGCGTACTACCACGTTCATCGAGACCTGGAATCCTCAACACAAAAAACACCTCTCTAGCCCAAAAACAGCTAGAAAGGCAAAACGGTGGCACACTGCGCGACGTCGAGCAGCGAGTGTCCACTGTCAGTCACCGTGACTGTATAAGTAGCCCTCAACCCGTAGAAGATCTAGACTCCTAGCTACAAACCAATACTTCAAATCCGGAGATCGCCCAAAGTCAACTTGCACCTGCCAAGGACATCCAAAGCAAGATTGAGTGACATGTTTCACAAGCCTAGCGCTTATCATCCATCTCTCGACTTTATAGAAAAGCAACAAGCTCCCGACTCGCAAGAACTTTGTCCCGAGAACTCGAACTCGAGGCTCATGAACAACGTTTCCAGGGTTTTCGAGCCCGAAAATCTCGTCGTACCCCTGCTGTAGAAGCAGCCTTTACGAACACATAGACGCCCGTCGACACCGACGGTCGTGAGGGTAGTCACCTGTGGCACTCGACGTCAATGTGACGCTAGGGGCTTTAACTTGACAGCTGCAGCTGACAGTGATGAATGGCGTTCATCCCAGGACCCATGGATTCCCATCCGAATCGGCACGACTCTCAGGGCCGCTGGCAATGAAGAAGCTTCAACTATTCCTTATCCCAATACTTACTTACTCCCAGCCACCCAAAGCAAAGGCCGAGAAAAAGGCTTCGAACTCAAAGCTTCAAGCGGTCAAGAAAAAGGAAGAAGATCGACCGCGGGCTCTCACAAAGTCGCCGTTTCATGATCATCACATCGGAAACCCGCCGATCGATCAAACTTAACCGCCACCTTCCTTGGGCGCTCAAGGTACTTTCCCTCCTCCGGATTCCCATACGAGGGCGTGAGGGGCGTCTGCAAAGTATTACTAACATGCGCACTCTCAAACCCTGAACCCTGAACCCTAAGCCCTGATTCCTGGTTGAAACCCAAAAACCCATCCCATAGTATACGTAGTACCAACTCAATAATCTCCTGAGCATTTCAAATTCTTCATATTCATTATATATAACCAGACACAGAAAAAAAAAAAACAAAGCGAGAGGGAGGGAGAGGGAGGGAGAAGGAGGGAGAAGGAGGGAGAGAGGGAGAGTAATCCAAACCAGAAAGAAAAAAGTATCTAATACACTACAAAAAAACATCATACATAATCATTACCACTTCTGTCGGGTTTATTCCAAGCAAAAACTAACTAATCGATAACTACCCATGGCTCAGAGTCCTTCTGGATACTAATACTGATACTAATAGCACAACGAGGAATCGAAAGGCAGGTAGACAGGTAGACAGTACAGGAGGAGAGAAGAGGAGAAGAGGAGAGTACGAACTCCGAGTCGTGGGTCGTGTGTTGTGTAAGTAAATAAATAATACATCAGAGAAAAACCGGGAGACAGACAGTACTTTGATCGTTCGTCGCGGGGGAAAGGTCACGGATAGGCGGATGGCGGATCTTGTGGGGCGTAAGGCGTAAGGCGAGAGCGGGAACGGTAGGGTGGGGGTGGGGTGGGTATCCCGAGACGGTTACACATGGAAGCGGAAGCGGGCAGGGTGTTCTACAATTCTGGAGCCTGGCGGTGCGTGCGGGTACATGGAGGTGCGTGGGGATGCGTTGGGGTGCGTGGGCATTAGGAGGGGGTGCGCAATAACCATCATCGCCACATCACCTCCAACAATCGACGATTGGGGAGGGTGAGCAGATCTAGAAGCGAAGCGAAGGTACAGTTGGGATTGGAATTGGAATTAGGCTTGGGATTGGGATTGGGATTGGAATTGGGATTGGGATTGGAATTATACTCGAAAGGTGAGGGAGCGGGGGGTCGAAAAAAAAAGAAAACCATCAAAAGCATGCGCATGCGTACTATCAAAGCAAAGCAAAGCAAAGCAAAAAAAGCGTAACGTAAAAACAACGAAAGCGAGAATAATATATAACATCAAAAAAAAAAAAAGAGTCCAATATAAACAGCAGAAAGCTAAAGCTAAAGCGGCAAAAAGGTGTAATGGATGTACAGTACCGGCAATACGTATACGTATATCAAAAAGAAAACGTGGCCCGTGGGTTATCCAGCCCAAATAGATAATCAAAAAAGCAGAAAGAAGAAAGAAAAAAGTCAATCAACATCAACTGAGCATATGCACAAAAACGAAAAGAAAAAGAAAAATCCAAACGTCGAAAAAAAGCAGGAAAACGCGCACCCCATGCCCATTAATCCGCCCCACACCCGCCCGCACACCCACACCTCATCTAAAGCGCCACACCAAGCCTAGGAACGCCCCACGAAAGCGTATCCTCCATCTTCTTAACGACGCCTCCTCCGGCTGTATACTGCTGCTGTGCAAAGCCTCCGTTCGTCGCCGACGCCGATGCCGAGACCGATACTTTCGCAGACTGGGACTGGGACTGCGACGCGTTCACGCTGGACGCCGGATCAGGCGGGGACGTCGTATTCCCCGCTTCTTGGTGCTTCATACAATCCGCGCCTCCTTCCGAGCGTACTACGACACAACACAAGCCCATCAGATCGACGAACAACGAACAACGAAGAAGAGACGACACTCACGATGTCTATTAAGCGCATCCATCCTCGCAAACTGCTTCCCGCACCCCTCGCAATTAAACGGCCTATAATTCGTATGAAGCTGCTCATGTCTCTTACAATCATGCTGCCTCGCAAAGCCCTTGCCGCACCCCGGCCAATGGCACTGGAACGGCTTTTCCTCATTATGCGAGCGTATATGTCCTGTTTTCTCTCGTCAGCTACCAACGCTCCACCTCCAAGCAAACGCCGAACGCCGAACGCCGACAACGCACCTTTAAGATTAAAACTCCTCGTAAACGTACTCCCACACCCAGGAACAGGACACACAAACGTCGCCTCCTGCTTCCTCCTCCTCTGACTCGCATTCGCCGTCCGTCCAGTCGTCACATTCGGCTTCGAAACCGTCATCTGCGTCCCCGTCCCTCCCCCTCCCGTGCCCGTCTCATCATTCTGGCTCCCACTTTCCGCCGCAGCAAGGCTCCCGGAGAAATCAAACGCATCGGAATCGCGCTCGAGCTGGACTAGGCGTCCTCGAGGCGACGCGTGGGGGCTCGGGTACGGACTTGGGCGTCCGCTCCCGGGGACGTCGAGGCCGCCTTCCCAGCCTGCGTTTGAGCCGCGCTCGGAGCGGGGTCGAGAGCCGCCTGATGCGCTGCGGTAGTGGCCCCTCTGCGGCGGTGGGAGAGCCTGTTGCGGGACGGCCCCGAGGGAGCTCGAGTGCTGGTGGCCTGGCTGTGGGAGGAGCTCGGGGACACGGACGTTGGATGGCGAAAGGAACTGTTGGCGCTGGAGTTGTTGTTGGTGGCGGATAAAGTCTTCGTGGGAGGACGGAGGGTAGAGGTTGGAGGAGGCAGTCGGGTTGAGGAAGGGGTAGCGGAGATCTTCAGATCGAGAGGCGCGATGGCGCGGTGGGTTGCCCGAGTCAGATCTGGTGCGACGGAGCTGGGCGCCAGAGTGGAATTCAAAGCCCTCGAATGTGTTGGTTGGCTCAAAGGGGGATAAAAAGTCGTTGGAAGGGGCCTGGGTGCCAAAGGAAAAGTTGTCGCCGAGGGTGGCGGGGTAGGGCTGGAGCTGCTGCTGCTGCTGCTGGGGCGCAGTGATGGTGTCCCAGTTGGGCGGCTCTAGGGACGTGTCGGATTTGCTGCGTGAGCGCATCGGCTGGGGGTAGAGATATGGCGAGGGCAGGGGGCGGGGAGACGCCGAGGGCGAGCGAGAGGGCGCTGGGGTGGTGGCGGACGAGATGGCTGGGGACGGGGAGCGGGACGAGGAGCCCGAGTGGGGCTCGAGCCAGGGCGAGCTGGATGGGATGCTGACGACGCCGCTGCCCGGGCCGCCGCCGCTGACGGGGGTGGCGGGGACAATGTGGAGCTGGGGCCCGCCATCAGGGGCGTGGTCGTCTGGGGCATTGATGACGATGCCCGGCTGCTGGGGCTGGTCGATGAGCAGGCGCGGCGGGGACGGTGGTTTGGGCGGGGGCAGCAGCTCGGTTCGCCAGTTGGGCGAGCTGAAGGACAGGCCCTCGAAGGACTGGGCGACGCTGGCAGACGAGGCGCGCGAGGCATCGTCGGAACCAGACGGGGACGGGGAGCGGTAGTAGGACTCGAACATGAGCAGCTCGCTGGCAGAGTTGGGCCCGTCAAAGTCGTGGGGGTCGTACGGGTCGAAGACGGGGGCGAGCTGGGCGTCGGTGAACGACAGATCGGAGTGGTCTGAATAGGGCGAGCCGGTGATGTTGTAGTCGTTGTAGAGGCCAATCGGGGCGTCACGCGGCGACGGGGGCTGCAGATCCACATTTATATAGCTCGAGGCCTCGCTGTCGTCCATGATTGCAGTCACAACCAAATCCCACAACTTTTCTCACTCGACCCCCTTTTCACACTCCGCCCAGTGTTTCATCTGCCGTTTCACATCCCAACATCTCCTCAACACTCCTCATTCTGCGTAGCAATGTCCGCATCTGCATGCAGGACACGTCTCTCAATCGAGCTGAGATCCCTGCGCCCGTCCCACTCGTCCCAGTCGTCGCTCACTGTCGATTTACGACTAGAATTCGACGCACTGCCAGCACAGCCATCCAGTCTCAGCCACAGCTTCCTCCTGCCGTCATGATCATCATATCCGGAACAAATCCACGGAGGCTTCGAGTTACACCTCCCGATCTGACAGCCTATTCCTGAGTACGCGTACCCAGCCACACTGATCTCGCTTCATTGAGACCCACCTTTCTGGCGCGACTCTCTACGCTCACCCTCACGCGGCTTGTCCTGACCTCCTCGGCATCATGACTTGATTGTTAATACACGATACGCGCGCTCACGGCTTGACGATTCGCTCTCCAGTCCCTCTCGCCGATACACGGCAGACGGACCACGAGATGACAGATCCCCCACGAACGACAAACTATTCTGAACACGCCTACTCACGCGGCTTATCCTGACCCTATCTTACCGGGGTCGATGATCCCTCTAATCACCTCAATGCTAAACAACGACGCTTCCCAAGCGCCTAACACCCGCATCGCTTGTTCCTCTCGCGGTGCAATACACCTTCCGATCTCCACCCAGTGATCGACAACGCGACGGGGCTCGTCCTGTATCCAACTTGGCATGATCAACCCCACGTCTCTTTCGCTTTTCCCTCATATAGTCATCCTAAATCGCCTGCCTAAATCCAATGACCGTTTCCAAGTGCCTACCATCCAAACCGTTTGTTCCTCTCGCGGATACACGAACTCGAACCACACCTTGACCTCTCCTTCCGATCAACCCCACACCCCCCGAGTACCTTCTCTTCACCATCCCACGCACCAAATCTAATCAATTATGACACTATCGACGGCGACGACGACGGCTCCAGCGCCGGTTTCCAAGCACCTGACGTCCGCATCTTTCGTTCCTCTTCAATTGCGGATACGCGGACTCACGCGTCACGGGCGGACGGAGACGAAGATGGAGAACAAATGATACTTACATGACATTCATCGTATAGTGCTATTCACTTAGTCACCACCAAAGTATGACAAAGAATATTACCGGATCCTCCTTTCCAAAGTGCATGACAAAGAATATTACTCCTCCAAAAAATGATATCCCTCTTATATGTCTTGACAAATCCACTACGAAAAAAGCACATATGTACGCACGCACCAAATCCAATCAATGATGACTACACACTATCGACTTTCCAAGCGCCTGACGTCCGCATCTTTCGTTCGTCTTCAATTGCGGATACACGGACTCGTCACGGGCGGACGGAGACGGAGAAGAAACGATACTTGACAGACTTGATCATGACCGAGTAAGTATCATTGTATCATTGTATCATTGTATGTCATGGTTCCTAGACGTTCCTAGACGTCAAAACACTCGTACTCAGGGTCGTCACGTTCGTTCCTATCTTCAATTCAATTCAATGTTCAATTTTCGACTTCACTTAGACTCGACGATCGAACGATCGAACATTGGAGCATTCGCGCAACTGGTTACCGGGGATTCGGTGGGAACTTCCGTCTCCGTCACTTGCAGAAAAAAAGAATACAGTATGTTACTTACGCCGTAGTCGTCGTCGTACCACAACACTGGAAACGCAAGGAAAAACACACGGAGATAAAAAGCACCTGTACACAGTCCAACTCAACTGCATACATACATACCGTACACCGTACGTCAATGTACACTTCCCAAAAAAAAAAACCACCGCTAAAACCGAACAAAAAACAAAAACATACACGCCTTTCGGAGATACACAAATGACATACAAACATACTTTCCTTCCCCATACGACTCGGATACGGACTCG
>JAGGAR010024178.1:0-15185 GCA_017657315.1 Termitomyces sp. K1Ag
TGGGAGTGTGGGTGCATGAAGTCGGGTTGGAGGAGGGAGGTGGGTATGAGAGGCGAGGAGGGACTGCATCAATTCACAGATCAGAAGTCGGCATTGCACAACTTGGAGGAGGGAGGCAGGTGTGGGAGGTGAGGGAGGTCAAGGTCAAGGTCAAGCATGGGATCTAGGGGGGGACATCAACAACAACAACGATGACAATGATGAGAAGGGGAGGAGCTGGGAGTGTGGGTGTGTGAAGTCAGGTTAGAGGAGGGAGGCAGGTGTGAGAGGCGAGGGAGGTCAAGGTTGAGGTCGAGCACAGGATCCAGGGGGACATTGACGATGACAACAATGATGAGAAGGGGAGGGGCTGGGAGTGTGGGTGCAAGAAGTCAGGTTGGATAAGGGAGGCGGGTGTGGGAGGCGAGGGAGGTCGAGGTCAAGGTCGAGCGTGGGATCCAGGGGGACATCAACAACAATGACAATGATGAGAAGGAGAGGGGCTGGGAGTGTGGGTGCAAGAAGTCAGGTTGGAGGAGGGAGGTGGGTGTGAGAGGTGAGGGAGGTCAAGGTCAAGGTCGAGCACAGGATCCAGGGGGGACATTGACGACAATGACAATGAGAAGGAGAGGGGCTGGGAGTGTGGGTGCGTGAAGTCGGGTTGGAGGAGGGAGGTGGGTATGAGAGGCAAGGAGGGACTGCATCAATTCACGGATCAGAAGTCGGCATTGCACAATGACAACATACGTGTTGACTCTATCTCATCTCACTTCAATTAGTGAACAATCAATCATGACTCTGTCTTTTGAAGATGGTGGGTCTTGAGAGTTTGTTCACGCTTGATAGTATCTGATAGGTTTGCAGTGCAAATTGAGGGAGATATTTCAACTCTCAATGACCAAGTTGACGCCAGGATAGATGCTACAATGAGGGTGGCAGAGGGCATTCAAATGAACGGAAGTCTGGATGTCAAAGCACGCTTGGATGGCCGGCCAAGTGTTGGGATGGGTGCTAGTATTAACATCAAGAGAGAGGGTTGAATTGGAGACAAGGTTCACTTCGGTGTCATTGGGGATGTCGGTCTCGATGTCATGCCAACAGGCTCTATGGGTTTGTGCTCTCTGAACTTGGTCTACTTGAAGTTCTCATGCCTCTTGTCCAGCCGTCACAAGCAAACTCAAATTCTCACTTAGTTTGCTGTCTTAACTTTTGGAACCAAAGGTATGTTTGTATGTTTGCCTGTTCTTCTGCCGAACGTTGGACATTTGCCTCAATGATTCTGATCCCTTGTCTCCATAGATGCTGCTGTGCAATATGCCTACGACTAACATCTTGACACGATCACCGCTTGCTGTATATACCAACATTTGTTTATTGTATTACCCAACACAAAATGGAAAGTTCATTGACTTCTTGATAAAGATTTCCATGGTCGATCAAGCTTGTAACTACCCCTCATTCTATTGTTTTCATAGTACTTCCTCCTCATCTCTCCCAACAGCAGCACCAGCGCATTGAGACACCCGTTCCCGTCATTGTCATTGTCGCCTTCAATATCAATCTCTGTGCCAACCACCCAATAGATCCACAACCGCTCATTCTCATTCATGCCCAACAAACATCCTTCCAAATCCAAACTCGGACTATGAGCCGCAGCCACCTCACCACGCACGCTCTCCAGCCCCAAATGCAAGTCGCCCCCTAAGCTGTTTCCTATTGGGTTTGGAGGTGTTTTGGATGATGGTAGTGATACTCTGGGTGTGGGTGAAGGCATTGAGGTGGGGATGGGCGTATTATATGAGGAGGGGGTTGATGAGGAGGAGATAAGAGGAGGTGGTGGTGGGAGGGGGAATGGGAGAGGGAATTGAAAAGGGAGAGGAAGAGGACAAGGACAAGGAGGTGGGAGGAAACGAGTGTATTGGGGACACAGGACGCATCCTGATCTGGTCCTTAGCTCAAGTGGGGAAGAGGGGAAACAGGAGGTGGAGAGAGGAACGTTTGAGGTGCTTGTACATGAAGCTGTGTTTGGTCGACTTGACAAGCTCCTATATGATGGTGCACCAATGACCGCGCCGAGTTGAACATGCGTATGAGTGCAAAATCTTGTTGGGCAGTACTAGTGTGAATAGGGTGTGGTTGGAATGGGCAAAGCCTAGTGCTCCCATCACTGAACCTGATGAGTGAGTCGATGTGTGCGTGCTCATTGTGCGCCGAGCGCCACACTCATCAATGCAATAGGTGTTTCCAAATGGTGTTTCCCAAGAAACCTTTCGATATTTAGAGATTTATCTGGGAAATATTTGATGGAAATTGGACAAAGGTATCTTGAGAAATACAAAGAGAACTATGTCACATCTTTCTTGGGAAACAGGTTGGAAACATGATTTGTGTTTCTCAGGTATTTCTCAAGAAAAACTGAAAGAAAAACTTTTTTTCTTCCTCAAGAAACTGGATCAGAACACAATAAGTCTTTTGTTCCTCTTTCTTGAGTTCTATTTTTACTGCTTCTTGAAAAACACCTGTCAGAAATCACATGACCTGTTCTAACAGGTGTTTCTCCAGATTTCTACAAGATTTCCTGAAGTGATTATATCTGTCTTGTAGCAAATTTCTGATGTGTTGTTATAGGACCATTCACATCATATATACTTAATGCATAAAGCTTTTCTAGGGTGTTCCCTTTGTTTGTGTGGTTGTTTCTAGTGCATTTTAGTCCTAGAAGCACCATGCAAGCAAGTGCCTCTTTTTCTTAGGTAAGCACACCCTCAGAAGAGTAGTGTTGTCATCAGTGCCACATCAACATGAGAAGATCCCAACAAAGTTGCTGAAAGGAAAGATGCTGTTTGAGCTCTGGCATGGGCATACCCCAGACTACTCATACATGTGGGAGATAGGGTGTCACGCCTTTGTCCTGATACTGAACAAGCACAACCTGAAACTCAATGCACAGGGAATAGAGTGTATACTCATCCACTACAGCCAAAACTCAAAAACCTATTAATGCTACAATCCACACACCCAAAAAATCTACAAGTCATATTATGTATGTTTTCTCAAACAACATGATAGACACCCAATCTCAGTTGACAAATCAATCTCCAGGGATCAACCAACTTCAATTAGCCAAATCAGCATTTCCTCCACTGACTTTCCCACCTTCATCAATGACAACAATGATGAATGTACACAAGTGCCACCAATGATTTCCCACATAGCCCCAGAACTCAATGGAAGCACCAACACCAGTGTAGACATTGCACCGCAACCTGGACTTGACCAGCCACTGATGCCTCCATGATCCAGCTGTATTCCAATCCCAACAGCAAAATCATGTCCAGATAACCCACCTCCTATGCATCTGGAATGAGCTGTCCAAGATTTGCATGAAGCAGTCGATAGGGTTCAAGCAGCTAGAGTTGAGATGGCCAAGCCTCAGCAGCAGCTCAGGTGATGACAAGTGTGAATCCACCTGAATCTGATCAATGTGCAGCTCAAGCTGAGGGCTCCCAAGAGTCAAGAGAAGATAGTAATGCCACAAGTATACCTGATTTAGCCAACATCACAATGATGGAGGAGATCAAACACCTTCTAGCTCTGGTGAATCTCTGGCTGACCCCATGATACTGGACCTTGGTGACAAGCCACAAACATGGAGGAAAGCACAGAAATCTGCTGATGCAATTCAGTGGGCTGAAGCATACAGAGAACTCAAATCATTAAAGGACATGGGTCTATATGAACTTATCCCTTGCAGTCAGGTTCCTGCTAGCCACAAGATACAAAGAAGATGGACATACAGTGTTCAAGATCAAATGGGACAAAAATGGGAAACCTGTTCACTACAAGGTGTGCCTTGTGTTCAAAGGATTCAAACAAATTTATAGGCAAGATTACACCAAAACCACCTCACCAACCACATACATGGAATTGTGGCAGATCCTGCTGCATCTTGCTGCTGCAAAAGGCTGGGACACTATGCAGATTGACATAAAGACCACATCCCTATACAACCTCCTCTCTAAGGACAAAATCCAGTACATGCAGCAACCCAAGGGGTTCAAAGAACCTGGAAAGGAAAGCTGGGTGTGGTGCCTCATCCACAGGTTATATGGGATGAATCAGGCAGGTCAGATATGGAATCACATAGTCAATGACAAGATGATCTCATGGGGATTTATGCATCTTGCATGTGAGTCCTGCATATACTACAGGAAGACAGCATCAGGCACCACCATCAGAGCACTTCATGTCAATGACTTCTTATCTATGGTGAGCAACAAGGCTGAGAATAATCACCTCAAGGACCAGATGCATATGGTCTGGACCATCACCAACCTAGGTGTGCCCAAGTTTGTGGTTGGGATAGCCATCAAGTGGAATTGCAATAACTCCTTGGTGAGACTGTTACAAACAGCACTCATAGACAAGATCATCTCCCAATTTGGTCAGAAGGACACAACATCCCTGTCTCTCCCCATGGACCCAGGCCTGGAACTCCATAGAGTCAATCACTTGTCCCTAACCTGAGACAAACAACTTGCTCTAGAACACACACCATACACATCCCCAGTTGGCCACTTACTATATGTTGCCATCTCCACCCACCCTAACATTGCATACACTGTCCAACAACTTACACAATATGTAGACAGCTATGTGACAACTCACTGGAATGCTGCAACATGACTTGTACAATATTTAAAGACGACCCAAGGTCTCAGACTAAGCTTTGGTGTTGGCCTCATCAGCTTTATGGACTCTGATTGGACAAACTGCCTTGACACAAGATGGAGTATTGGTGGATATATATGGAGTCTTGGCTCTGGTGTTGTCTCATGGGCTGCAAGAAAACAGAAGGCTGTTGGAGCCTCATCATGCAAAGCCACATACATGGCAGCATTCAAGAGCACCCAGGAATGCATGTGGCTACAGGCACTCCTCAGGGCAATTGATCATAGTGAAGTTGTATTTGGTCCAACCCCAATACTTTGCAACCACAATGCCACCATTAACCTCTGAAGATTCCAACCTATGTGCATGGGTAAAACATGTCAATATCAAGTATCACTTTCTCTGCAAATGTGTACAGGCCAAGGACATATGTATTTGGTACATAAACACCAAGCACAATGTTGCTGACCTCTTCATCAAAGTGCTCACCACTCCCTTGTTCACCCAACTTTGCACCTTGTTAGGCCTCCAGACATCACCGTGATTCCATGTGGGGAGGAGCAAGATTTCTGGTGAGGAAGAGTGTTGGAATCCTGTTATCACATCAATATTATTGCCACTATCAACCTTGCATGCTTTGTCTAGACACCACTCATTCACACCCTTTCACTCTTTCACATCCTTCCATCCATTGTTCATACATTTACATCAACCCTGCACAGAAACATATGATTGCCTACCATATGACATCCTCAGTCATTTATACATGACTGAAGGTGAGTCTATACAATTACCTACATATCTGAATACATACTGACTGCCGTACTTATCAGATTATACTCACAATACTTTATAGGTATAGTAGAATAAAATACAGTCATTTACACATGACTGAGGATTATGCTCACAATACTTTATAGGTCACAGTCAGAGTTCTAACACACTGGTACTGCTAGGCCATTGTGCTCAAATACTCATGACAATTCTGTAATTTTTAATGCTCTCAACACAATGGTATGTCTTGTCAACTAATTGAATGTCATTTTGTGTTCTAACTGGTTCTGACATCTAAATTGTGCCACAGGTGATCTGGGTTGGGATGCACAGGGTCATGCATAACTGAGATGGGACATGCCATGCCTACTAAGCTGTTGCACTCAAATGCTCATGGCAATGCTGTAATTTTTAATGCTCTCAACACAAAATGATATGTCTTGTTAACTAATTGAATCTCATTTAGTGTTCTAACTGGTTCTAACATGTAAATTGTGCTGTGGGTGATCTGGGTTGGGACATGCAGGGGTGTGCAGAACTGGGATGGGATGTGCCACACCCCACATGCCCCACATGCCCCTGCCACAGCTTTTTCCACTGGCCCACCAGAATGTGGGTATGTCTTTAGACAGAATGAAGGAGGGGAAACTGTAGGGAAAACTCAGAGATATCACAGGAGGTGACCAAAACAAAATGGAACTTGATGCTACACAAATGTGAAGGCATCTAATGTTGTTGAACATACCCAATAATTATGTAATCAATTGCTGGACAGTGAATATTCATGTGATGCAAAATATGTTTACATACATTGATTAGAGTCAGAACCAACAACATAAAATAACCAGTTGGTAGTGAAAATAAGCACAGTGAAGACAGAAAAGAGATGGTTTACAATAGAAGAGTTAATGGGCACAAGAGATCACATTTGCAGGAGGAAAGATCATAATGAATGCACAAGCACTAACTTTGACACCAACTCAGAGGAATAGCTGGAAGAAATAGCTGAAGAGGAACAAATTTTAAGGATACCAACTATAGCTGGAAGTAATAACTAGAGGGAACACATGTTGAGGAACACCAAACTATAGCCAGAATTAATAGCCAAAGAGCAATAGCTGAGGTAGAACAAATTTTAAGGACACCAACCATAGCTGAAGAATAATCTGACCAGTGATAATAACCATTGACTTACTTGCACATTGGCTGTGGAACTTTTCCTGGTGCAGAAATGCTTCACTGAGGGCTTGGGAAAGAGCACTGCTTAAGGTGTCCAGGCTGCATTATGTAACAGATGGGACAAGATGTCTGTATTACCCATATTGCTATGACAAAAGCTCCAATACTGTAACTGGCTGTCTAGCTCAAGCAAGTAATGTTAAGTAGATCCTGAAGACCATCCTGAAAACCATCACTGAAAAGACAAATATATTGTCTACTGTGACTTGTGGCCATGTAGATGCACTGACAATTGAGGATTTGACAAAGATCATGAAGTGGTTTGAGGCAACATGTCTAATTTGAGTGCTTTGTGTTGTGAGCAGGAAATAGATCAAGGTATGAATGTTCTTCCCTTTTGCTACAGTCTGGCTGCAATAGTATGATCAGAGTGTTCTCAGGCTAAATTATTTTCTAAAAAAGATTGGAGGCAAGGGGTAAAATACATAAGGAATCAAAGCAAATAAGAATACACTGGTACTGATTCCTACTTTGTGAGGTGACCCACCCTATACCAATATTCAACCCAGGTCTTCACATGTTCTGCTTCAATCTTCTTTAAATGATTTGGGTGCAGAGTGGTGCTGATATTTTCTGTTGTCTCTGTGGAAAATGTTCTAGACATTCCTTTTGCAGCACTCTGATGGAGAAATTGAATCAGCTTAATTGCAGGCTATAGAATCATGATTGAAAGATATTAGCAATTGACTCATGATAGGACATGCGAGTAAACCTACTATTTTTGTCAGACCATCTGGTGTCACTTTCCTGCCATGGGCTTCAATTAAGGATAGCCACTGGTCAAAGGAAACGGTCTGAAGTTGAACACCCAACACATCCTTGACTGCACTAATGACACCATTCATGATTACCTTTTGTTCTACTGGTTGTGGATGGACAATGTTGAGCACATGGGGAAGAGGACTTGAAAGAGGGTACAGGACAATGTCAATGATTGCCTGAGCCATAGAGTCTGCTGGGAGCCATGGTGCAACCTTGAACAAGGATTTTTAGCCAGGAGTTCATCCAGATGCAAAGAGACATACTCCATCAAACCTTGGAAGGACTCCTAATGTAACACTTGACTTCACAAGGAGTGGAAACCATTCAGATATAGGCCATGAACCATTTGGGCTGCCACCACAAATCTGACCAAGCCTAAGGGAGGTTGCTTGCAAGCCACTGTTTAAAAGCATCTGCTGAAACAACATCAAAAACTGATAATCACAAGGTCTATATATACGAACCCTTTCAACAATGTATTTTGCTTCTCCATATCCACTTCCAAGAGCAGAAGAAGCCTCAACAACATCTTCAATTACTGGTCCATGTTCATCATCCCATGACTGAGCAGAAGCAATGGAAGAAACAAATAGGAATCGGGCATGCAAAGCATTGGGGCCTGCTTGTACAAGATCAATGAAGTTCCGTGAACTTCTAATGTTTGGCTCATATGAGGACAGTGGAAGGTTGAAGTCTATCTGCCAGGCATTGTGGATGACAACATTGACAGATGAGGAGATCTGAAAAGTAATTCAAGACATGGTAAAGGGAAGAAATATAATTTCCAACCTCATGATATAATTCCTCCCCAATTCCAAGGCCAGCTTGTGTTGCATCACCAGTGACAAGAACAAGCTTTTCACTCTCAAGTAGACCAAGATCAATACCAATATCTGTAAACCTCTCTGCATGCCGATTTAGTTGTGTCTTTGACTTCTGGCTATGTCGGTTGAAGGTGTAAATTTTCATGATTTGGTCTTCCTTCAAAAGATTTGCAAGAATTTGTGACCCAAGATGGCCAGTTGAGCCTGTCAAAAGAACAACCAGAGGTGCATTCTTGGAGCCAATGACCAATGGTGCAGGAGGACTTTCAAGGGAAAGGGGTCCAAGATCTTTGCTATACCTTGCAATTAACCCCTCTATCATGTCAGTCCCTATCAATGATTGCTTAACCTGTTCCGATCCAGGAGATGAAGTTATGTATGCTGCAAGTGTCTTGACAGTTGGTGCATTATAGACTAAATTCTGGTCCAAATTTTGTGATGCTTTCAGGAGCAACGCATTTCCTGATGAATGCATAGCATGAGTGATACGGAGGCGTAAGATGGTGGCACTCAGGCTGTAGAAAGTATGACCATTGATTAGCATGAATATCTAAGCAAGGACTAGAGCTTACCTGTCAAAGCCTTGATCAAATAAATTGGCTCCAATAAAGATGCTCTCTTTAGTTGTAAGCTCAATAGCTTGCCCCAAAATCCAGTTCTCTACATCACGTATATTCCATGATTTGGGACCAGAATTGCCTGTGATGTTATTTTCAACATTGTCATAGCTGTTGTGAAATTAAAAAACGGGTTGAATAATGGTCATGCCTGGAGACATACAGTGCTGAGATTTCTGAGTCATATAATTTCAACGCTGCTCTACGCATCACAGTCCCCTTGCCTGCATAAGGTAGTGGTTTTTCTTTGGAAGTGAACACAATCATCTCCTTGAATATCCTGCTGAAAGTTGGGGCTACATTGTTGGCTTCTTCAATTGTTGGCCTTGGGTGATCCATCAAGAAGGAATCATATAAGATATTTCATGACAAACCATAGTTTGTTACGAGCCAGTGCAAGTTGAGCCTCATCACCAACATTGATCTCTACCCCAGGGCCAAGTTCAATCAAGACTCCAGTCTGAGTACGTTGTCGCCCAAAGACGATGGCTGTTTGTATGCTAAACACAGTGAATAGAAAACTCATAAAAGAAGAACAAGCTCTTCACCAAGGATTACTCATAATCACGCTCTCTATAGGTTCAGGAACAGTCTTTTCACCTGAAGAATGGATTATAACATTATCCAAACGACCAACACTTTGCATATATAAGCACAAAAAATGTCAAACCGCTGTAAGAAAACCTACATCTTCCATAGTCCTTCTTTGGTTGGGTGACCCTTGAAGATATCGGCGGTTGCATACCCTTCGACATCAGGTAGGTTATTGATAACTGGACGGAATGTTTCACATGCCTAGTCTAGCATTAGCGTTCTCACTCACTGAGAGGTTGAATGAAACATACCAATACTTGACACTCATATGTATCATCGCCCTGAGGGATCCATCTCACCTTCCTGTGCGGGTCAAACCTCATATACTCCCATTCCATCATTTCAGCCTTATCCCGCACGATACAGGTCAGGCCGCCGAACTCCGTACCACCGTAAAATGGGGACAATTGTACCCCTGAAGCGGCAAGTCTATTACCAAGCTCGGGTGGGAGCGGGCCACCAGCATATGACTGATGGAGATTTCAATGATAGTCTAAATTACCGTCGGAAGGATTGCAACATACGAGAAACTCCAGACTTTTCAGGTATTCAATGGCATCTAATGAACTCGACCAAGCCTGTATAAAAGCCGGGGTTGTAAAAATCGCGTTAGTTTTTGTGGCCTTCGCATGCTTGAGAACAACATCCGGAGAAGGAACAATGGGAGATAGCCCAGAAACTGCTGATGTGGGGGGAAACACGGCACAGGCAAGTACATTGTACACAGGATGTATGACCTGATAGCATATACCCAAAGCATGGAATGGTGGAAGAGCCATGGACCCTAGCACCAGTCGCGGATTGTATTTCCTTAATTCCGCTTCGAACACAATGAGACCTAGTGTGTGCCAGAAAAGAATGTAAAACATACGAGGTGTCGCGGTCTGAATCCAATACAGATGTGTTTGCAGAATAGGCTTTGGGATGCCTGTACTTCCAGATGAGTGAATGATCATGCAGGTGTCCGTGGCGGCTGGACGATGAGAAGGAGCAGGATAAGATTCGAAAGGATAATCGGCAGTTTCGTGAGCGAGTTGAGGATACGCAACCACAAGGGAAGGTATTTCTTCTATCTCTACCTCATAGAAAAATGTTGAAAGGCGTGCCTTCGTTGCATGTATCAATGATTTTAGAGTGACATCTGTCACAAGTAGACGGTGGCACGATGTCTTCATGAGCAACTCGGTCACCGCAACAGCAGTGTTTCGACTTGAAATTGGGAATGGCTGCCAATGAAAATATTCAGGACATGTACAAGAGTAGTTGCAAAATGTCACAAGGCTCACCACAAGCCCAGCAACTATCACTCCCGAGATGAGTGTTGAGTATATAATTGTGTCAGTATGAGCCAGAATCGCAACCACCTCGCCATCCCGTCCTGCACGTTCAGGTCGTAGTGCATGTGCGATACGATGAGCGGCCCTGCCAAATTCTAGTTGCGTGATAATTTGGTACCCCTTGCTCGGGTCAAAGAAGATATAGAAAGGTTGGGTTGGGTTATTGGTAATATTGAAGTCAATTATGTCGGGTAAGAGGGTTTCCTGGTTGATAGTAGGAAACACAGGCGGAAGATATTGGTTTATGGACATATCGAGTGTGAAAGCGTTGAGCTATCAAGTGTGTTGGAGCACCTTTATATGTCTGTGAGGATCCGCGACGATCGGGAAAGTCCAGCTCGAATCCACATTCTGGGTTAATCGAAAGCACTTATTTTTAGGTAGAGATTCCGAGATCTAGAAAGAACGTGTTACATATGATGGGCAGTTGCGTGGCACGGCATGCCCGAGATCTAGATCATTATACCAGTTATTAGGTCCAGGAACAAGCTGTGGCTGCAGCCGTGCGGCCATGCGGCCGTGCTACTCGATTACCATGGCCTAACCATGACTCAGACAGCTTGACGTTTACTGGTTCGAGACACATCCTATGACTCTGCCCGTGGCATATTGCAGCTCATAACTAAGTAGCCCTAATATATCAAACAATTCAGTGACTGTGCTCCATATCTCATTCTAATTTAACATCTGTACCACTTCATTCAATCCTCTCCAGAACCTCCCATCTCACATGGCTCCCATTATTCTTACTGGAATCATCTGTCTCCACTCTCACAGCCTCGGCTTTCACGGAGCGTATTCCCAGCCTTGTAAATAAACCCCCTCCCTCCTTCCACAGATTTAGGTCCATCATTTGTTCCTGCCTACTCTGGGACAACCTCCCCTACTAATCATAAAAGATTTTCTCCACCATGCACGCTGCCACCCCAATGGGTAGACATAGCTAGATATTGTGATCATAAAATTTGTCAGATGCATGAGCTAGCTTGTATAAGTAAATGTACATAGACTTGTTACACTGCTCGATTCAGTATACTTATTGTACATCAGGGCTCCACCTGTTCTTCCTGTAATGCATATCTATCCGCAGGTTTTCTGGCGTTACTTTCAAGTTCAATCTCAACGTCTGTGGCGAGATGAACTTCGAGGTTCTGCATCCGGATGCCGTCTCGATGGCCTGAAGGCAGCGCAGGCCCAGATCGAGAACTAATCCCTCCAAAAGATTTTCTTAAATGCTGGTGGCGAGAAATACGGAGAATGATCAGATAGAAGCAAATCGAGATGACTGGCATGGTCTGTGATATGTTGAGGGTGGTACATGCAGAAGGGAAATAGGTCACTGACAATGTCCATAATGATGGCCTGGACGTTAGTCTTTGAAGCGTACAGTGCAATAATCATGACCAAAAATGTCGAGTAGATAGCACCAGAATCCGCAATAACGCGAGCCACATGGGATATGTTTCCTTTGGTGGTACGAATCCCGGATACTGCACGATCCAAAGTCCAAAGGCGAAATGCCAGAAGACCTTGAGAAAAAAGGTTAGAAAATCCACCAAAATCGTCCTAAACCTCACCAGTAGCGAATGCGTTCGCTGCTAAAGTACATGAATAAAATACTGCGATCCAATGCGATAAGTTAACATTAAAGATGTTCGAGTTATCACCACTTGATCGCGGAAAGAACCACAAGCAGGCACTTCCCGCAACTGATAAAGCCGTGTAAGGGTGAGACCAACCAGAAAGAGAGGAAGGGCATACCCATGGCTGATAACCAAAGCACAATTGGGAATATGACAACCCGGACAGTCGACCAAACAACGTAACATCGATAAATCTGTTCCGTTAAGATACCGTGACCATCTAAGACCATGTCAAAGTAAACTTACAACAATACCATCTCCTAGAAGAGTTTGTAGATAGTAGAGGAGGCTTCGGAAGAACCAGCCGAAGGACGCGAGGTCGGTAAAATAAAGAACGGGTCCGTTCACTGTATCACGATGGTGCACAAAACCATTCACAAGTCGATGGATGTCGACTCCCATGTGCTATTATTTGACCATTGTTATGAGAGATCGAAACAATCAGAGCGGAGATTACCCACAATAGTACTGAATGTGAATAGAGAACAAGCCATGGCAAGAATCTTGTAATTTAAGCGGCCCGATGGTGTGCGGCGTCCAATGATATCAAAGCAGGTGAGCCCGAACATACAAAGCGAGAACCCTGATTATTGAAAATGAGAATTTGAAGATGAATCACAAGAGAAAGCTCAGTAACCATAGAATATTCCTTCAAGAGGGATAGCAACTGCGACTGCATAATCAAGAGTCACTCCTCCAGTGGCCGCCATCAACGAGTTTGTAGAGTGAATTAGACTCGGTCGGAACGAACCTCAAGTTTAAATATTGGCTGCCTCCGAGTCGGCACGTGGAGTAATACTAAACTATTCTCTAGACTCTCACGCCCCGTCGCTGGGGTCTGGCTTCAGTGCACCTGTGGATCACTCTTGCGCGCTCAGAAAAGAGAAGACTGCATCAAATATTGTCACATCAGTAGTGGGAGCCCGAGTATGAAGACGATCTGTAGATTGGGTAGGGAGCACGGAGGCTTATCCCGAAATCCCGATGCGAACTATCTGATCCAAACTGAACCGGGCAAGCTGATTCTGCCGAGATCTTGCATCAAGCAAATACGGGGACGAAAACCCATTGAAAAAAGGCACACGATGTTCAGGTAGGTCGATTTGTTTGGACTTTCAGTCACGACACGGCAATCTTAATTGTCGTGCAGCCTCTATGACTTCTTTCAAATACAGGGCTCAATCGGAATTCCATAACCAAAGACAAATGATTCCCTGTTGACTCCGATTGAGGTAGACGGGAAAACATAAATAACACTGACTTGTTTAGCATCAGGGACATTGATAGAATGTTGCCCTTCAAGAAGGTTCAATACATGTGTGGCCAAATCGATTTGAGCATTCTTGCTTTCTTTTGGGAAGTTGGTAAGAATCCTTGCAGTTGACGTGGTTTTGGGTCTCTCCATACTTTTTTAATTGTGATGAATCGTCTGGGCATTTGGTACACACCTGAGCTGAGATGGATACTATGAATAACTAAATATCTTCTACGCTAGTTGTCTACCTCCTTCTGTCAGTGATTCTGATGTGAATGGAAGCACACACCATCTGCTTACGTTCGACTAGCGGTATTTGAAATCAAAATTATGGACCTTTCTGATCCAGATTGTTTCCGCGCTGGTGACATCGTCCCATCGTGTGCTTAGAATAAATGCCACTTCTGCAATCAAAGATGGAAGCACACACCATCTGCTTACGTTCGACTAGCGGTATTCGAAATCAAAATTATGGACCTTTCTGATCCATATTGTTTCCGCGCTGGTGACATCGTCCCATCGTGTGCTTAGAATAAATGCCACTTCTGCAATCAAAGATGGAAGAGATGCAGAACTGTATAGAAAAGTTCCCACAAAGTGGGGATGGACGAGACCCCGTTTGGTGCTGTCAGCCTGTCTTTCCAGGAATCTCCATCGATAACTTCTCCACACCCATCCGCTTTTGAAACTTGTATAATGTTAGCTCAAATACTCCCCTTCGTTTGGTGATTTATGTCAGTTCTGTTACACCATTGCTGCTTCCCTAGTGGAAGCTATTGACCCAGCACTGCGAAGCAAACATGTGACTTTCGGAAATTGCCGGTATATGACTTGTCGTAACAAAAACAAGGCTAAGGCTACATATCTCGCCGTGTATAACCCATCGTATTGTGCGCTCGTCGTTTTTCCGACTTTGATCGCCCTTCTGCCCATGTAGTTTCACGCTTCCTACCTGTTTTTTCATAAACTCGAATATCATCAACGAAATCCATGACGTCACGACCGAATTTGCGATCACTCAAGGACTTCATCCAAATCCGGTTCTTGAATTGGATCTGACTGCGAAGGATCTGCGCCGCCTCTTCAAATGCGTCAGCTTTCTTCTGGATCTGTTCTCTAAAATCATCCAACTGTAACAAGGTTAGTGAGAACTCAATTGTTGGTACTAAGTATGGACTTACCTCTTGTTCATCACCACTCCCATACTGAATCGGAGATGAGCTGCGAAGTGGACTGTAGGTTGTTGGTACATCTTCAGCAATTTCTGGAGGTGGGGAGGAGTATGTTAGGTCAATGACTTCTGAGTCTGTTGTTCTGTTGAATGTTGTCACAGAAGCCTCACAAAGTTATGCCATGCGAAGACCGGCAATACAATGGGCTATATACGGCAAGATATGTTACATGTAGCCTTGGTTGTACGACAAGTCCTATACCGGCAATTTCCGAAAGTCACATGTTTGCTTCGCAGTGCTGGGTCAATAGCTTCCACT